>WBMW01005924.1:34945-46864 GCA_013396635.1 Penelope pileata
TTTTTTTTAAATTTTGGATGCTGTTATCTTGACCATCTGAAAAGACGTACAAAGTCAAATCCGAGCTCAAGGAGTGTCTGAGTGATCTGTCTGGAGTTCTTAGCCTTTGGTGATACAAGTGAGCGTGAAGCCCAAGGCTTATGTGCTGCTGCTTCGGTAGCAATGCTTTTGCTAGTTTGGCTCTTTATCTTCTGTGTGCCACAAAAGGCCACCAGGACTAGGAGAATGAGGTTAGCTCTCAGACTTTCGAAAGGATGGTCTCTTTTATGCTTCAATTGCATAACCTGATCCATAGAAATGACAAAACTATCCCATTAGGAAGTATTGGCTATGGTGCTACAGAATATGTAGCAGCTTTGTACAGGTTGTTTTGTTTCATTTTCATAAGAAAAAAACAACAAGGCTTTTATTACAAGAGAGAAGTAGTTCAAAAGCTCTGACTACTAAATTTTAGCCAAAGTTTTAAGTGTAAGTAAGAAGTATGTGTGTTTTCTTTTTAGATGGTCAACCCTCAGTTCAAGTATTTGATAAAACTCTACAAATAAAGCAGATGCATGTGTTGGAAGCTCTGGATTATTTGATTGCTCGAACAGATAAAGGTAGGAGAGATCCCTATTATTTGATTCTCATTTAAATGGGTCTGGTTAACTGCTTATTTAGCAGACTAATCAGTACAAGGGAGTATTTTAACTCCTCTTCAAGAGATTATTTTGCTGGAAAAAATGCTCAACATTTTAATTACAGCAGCACTAGAGTTATACTATTACATCACTCTTCCATTCTTAAATTCCCCTTGTTAGGTTTTAGAGCTTTTATTCTCCTTTTGATGTCCTTCCACCGTTCTCCCCTTTGCTAATTTCCTCTGTGTTGCTCAGATGCTATTACTTTATGAGTGTCTCAAGGCTTTAGGGCTTACATGTCTCATGAGGCAATTATGTCTTAGCAGTGGCAAGTGTATTAAATGTCTCACTTCGAATAATGGAGCACATACAGCAACTTCTGTGGGTTTTGTTTGTTTTTTTCCTAAAAGGTGTGGAAAAAAGAAATCCCTAGATGCTCAGAATCATACTTCAAGGCAAACCTCGTCATACTGAATCATAGAATGGTTTGGTTGGAAGGGACCTTTAATGGCCATCTAGTACAGCCCCCCTGTCATGGTCAGGAACATCTTTCAGTAGATGAGGTTGCCCAGAGCTTCATCTAACCTGACCTTGAACGTGCCCAAGGATGGGGCAAACAGAACTTCTCTGGGCAGCCTGTTCCCGTGTCTCACCCCCCTCATAATTAAGAAACTTGTTCATGGAAGCACATGTTCCTGTGTGTACATCTTCTTCAAAAGAGAGGGATTGCGTATAATTTATTTTACTTTGTGTTCGCAGTAAGAATTTGCTCTGAGTCTGATTGCTTGATGTTTCAAGTTGTGATGGACTTAAGGAAGCATTACATCTTCTTTACTGTTATGCATTCTATGGGAAAAGAAAGTCATGAAAGTGCCAGAGGTTGTCCTGATTCATGTTGCTCTTTTATCAGAGTTGAAGGCAGCACCTGTGATTTTGCTTTTGTATTTACAGTAGGATCCACACCAGCTATATATAAAGAAAGCATGCATAGTTTTTCCAGCTATACCAGCTGATCCAGTGAAAGAGTATTTCTTTGTCAGAAAATCTTGTTTTGCTCGCATTTTAAGAAATTTAGTTTCTTAATGTAAGAAACTGTTCCTAAGAGTAGCTTATTTCCAACCGCAAATAGTAGTACATCATTTTATTTATTTATTTATGTTTTGGAGATGTGTATTCAGCTCACATCTATCTTTGAGAAAAATAGATTTAGCTATGGCAATGGATGCTGTGTTATTTTTGCAGTTGGAAAGCGCATTGAACCTAATGTATGTAACTTTGAAGAACAGCAAAACTGGTCTGCATCCAGAAGGTTTTCAAACTCTTTTAAGGATCCAGTTATCAGCTGCTAAGCTGGGTGATTCCAGCAGTTAAAGTTAACCCTTCTACTCTTGCCTTTAATTTGCATCTGTTATACTTTCACTGTCTTCCAGTAGTGTACATCTCACTGTTTTAAAGCTCTTATATAATTTGTTTTTGCAGCGCAGTCTGAAGGGAAACTCTGCTACTGAGCTGAAGGGGGGTTGGTTACTGGAATTGTAAAACCTAGACAGAGTTCACAAGCAGTCTTTCCTTGCTTTCATATTGCTGCTTACACCTAGAGAAGCAAAATTGTTTGTCTTTGCTTTTACTGCAATGCTCTATTTGTTAGGTGGTGCCATCTCTTTGGAAGTATTAATTTCAGATCATCACTGTCTTTTTCTAACTTGCTATTTCCCGGCTCTTTCCATCCTTCAGGGAAGGACTCTCGTCTCCTTGTCTTCAGATTGAGTTCTGTCCAAAAAGATATAGAAACAAAGCAGATGATAAGAAGCAAGTATGACTGCAGAGAAAATAAATTGGAGAGAACAAAAGGTGGTTTTATTACCCTATGTTAAAAGTATCCACGCTGCTATTATGCCAGTAGTTGCCAGGGGCTTATTAACTCCCTTAAGGCTGATGTAGATACTCACCTTTAGTTCTTTTCTCTGAACTGTTAATTCAAACTTTGTTAAGCTTATGTGTGAAAATAAGATGGGGTGCACTCCGGCATGACTTGTGAGACCTTGGTAAAAATACCATGTTACTTGGCAATCACTGCTGATGAAAAACTCTAGAGAAAAGCAGGTATGTTGCTTTCAGGATTGAGGGATATAACAAGAATTATTGCAATCTCACATCCATGCATTAAGGTCACTATAAGGTGGAAGAACACTGGTTAATCTCTTTTAAACAGTAGCGCTCTGAATAGTTTGGGAGTTCATGATTATTTTAGTAGATATAGAAGTTTTCTGTTCTTCAGCAGCAAGCTTCCTTGGAAAGCTGGACACTGCAGAATAGTAAAAATCTGTGTATTTATTCTTTTATTTGCAAAAGGAGTGAAGGGAAAAGTAGATTTCAAAAGTCATAGCCCTTTGTATTTTTCTAGAAGTTAATGTTATCGTATTGGGATGTTTGTAATTCTGTGGTGCTCAAGCATCAGACACCCATTGTACTAACCATCATACAAACACAGAACAAAAAGTCAGTCCTTACCCCAAATACTTACAATCTGGAACATTATTTCTTTAGGCTGCCATTTGTATGCCATTAATACTCATCATGGCAGTGAACTGAGGATTGTTGTGGCTATTCGGAACAAACTACTTCTCATCACAAAGAAATACAATCCACGCCACAGTTTAACCAGCAGCTCTCTGCTATCGTTATCTGAATCTCCAGTAGAGGAGTTCCAGTATATCCGGGTATGTGTAATCAAAGGCAAAGAAAATGCATTTTGTCTTTCTGAACTTCCAGACAGATAAAAGTGAGAAGCAATATGGTAGAGTTTCATCATATATGTGCCAGAGAAATCTTTCAGAATTTTTTCAGTTTCTGCTTGCTCTGTATCATGTTTCTGTGCTTAAAGCACATCCATTTAAATTCATAGATTACCTGCAATATTCACACTAAGAGTCTGAAAAAAAGAAAAATTTTATTATTTGCCTTATAGGAAATATGCCTTTCTGACCCTCCAGTGGTTATGACACTGGTTGATGGACCTACTGGAGACAGTGACAATATGATCTGTGTAGCATATCGACATCAGTTTGATTTAGTTAATGAAAGTACTGGGGAGTCCTATAGATTGCATCATGTTGAAGCAAACAAGGTAAGTTTCCAGCATTTAAACTATTTTCTTTCAGAACCACACTGAGCATCATTTCTTGCAGAATTAGTGCATGCTGTGCTGACCTTCTGGGAGCATGGTTTATGCAGATCCTAATGTCTCCTTTACTTTTCAATTTTGTCACTTCTACTATACGGCACTCAGAGATATTTGTTATTTTGGAATGTGTGATGATAATTGCTCCCAAGAGAGGTAGTTATAAGGTATGATACATTAGGAAAGAACCTGTATTTCAGGCTCTGGAATATTGCTGTCAGCATAAATGCAAAGCCATCATTCTCCTCCTCTTAGTCAATAGTTTGCATTTTGCCTTCCCTTCATGGTCTTAATGTTTTATTGTTTAAGCTTGCAACAAAGTAACTTCCATTTTTGGCCACCTGTCTCTCATTCAAATTTGCATATTTCCTTGTACTAAGGCTGAAATGTTTGTGTATAGCTTTTAGTTCTATTTAAGAAACTGCTTCCTAGCCATGTAATAAATTAACTATCTTTCTAAGTAGGACAGAGGGTTAGGATTTAAGTAAACATCTTGATTTTTGGAAAAGAGTTCAAGTGTTTCCTGCTGCTGGGAAAGTAATGATCTTCAGCATCTTTGAAAATCAAATACTTTTAATAATTTCTAAACACGGATGTTTAGCTTTAGATGTAAAAAAAAAAAAAAAAAAAAAGGAGCATTTTACGTGGCTATACTTTTATTTATTTTGAGATGACTTTTCCTCATAGTGAGATAAGGAACTACTCTCTTCATTTGATGGTTCTTGTTGATAGTATTTTTTGTTGTTGTTTTGTTTGTGTGTTTTTTAAATCATCTGTATTTTTATTCACGTTTGATGAGGAAGAGATTTTGTACTCCCAGCATGTGTGATACAGTGTAAGCTTCTCCACAGCAATGAAATCTCTCTTAATCTGGATGAGAAGGAGCTACAAGTAAGCAATGTTCCCCTTCTCCTCAGTAACCTGTATTTCCTTTGAGAACACAGACCAAGCAGGCAGTTAATATGAGCTGTGCCAGGGATATTTCCTGATACTGAAATGGAATACCAAATTACTTCCAGAGGTCACAAAGCAGAAATGGCTTTCAGTTACTACAAAGCATGGGTCAAATTGTGTTTTGTAGAGATGTGTAAGCTTACAGGTCTATTTAACAGTTCTTGCCCTATGCAGTTGTCTTAAATCAAGAGAAGAACACGTATTTTGTTGTACAGAGGACAGTGAAAGAACTGTTGTTCATGTATTTAATGTGCAACCCTGCCCAAGTAGTAAATAGTGTGGTCTAGAAGGTCTCATTTTCTGAATGGATGTACTGCTTTTTGTTGATGGCTTGTCTTGTTTGTTTGTTTTTTCTTCTAATCTAATTGTAAAAGACATGCAGAGTTTAAGTATGAGAATTTTTGTAGCCTATGCTATGTAAAAAACATTGTGGTTTATCTAGCATTGATTCGCAGCTTCTAAATTCAGCCTATTCAGTAATCTTTAAAGTACATCCATATCAATGTATGTAACTGTTAGTGGTTTTGATCCAATAATTGGTGCTTTAGATCTTTCATCAGTCATGATTATGCAATGGATCTTTTTAGATTTCACTTCTTGGAAAGAATCGCTATTTTTAGCATAACGTTGATTCACAGCTGCACTAAAATAACTCAATTTCCCAAAATTTATATTGTCAAATTAATTAGGTTTTTATCGCTTTATACTGTAGGTATAAGAATCAAACACGCATTACTGAAGTACAGCATTGAATACAAAAGAATTTGATTTCCATCCTAAGCGTACCCTAGAAATCAATTGCAAAACAGGCTGCATTTGAAAAATCATATTTTTCTAATTTTATCTGTAATTGTGTACCCACACCATCTGATTGTTTTGCTTCTTAGTCGAAACCTGGTTGTAATAACTGCAGTATGCAATCTGACTGTTCATTACCCTTTCCTGTTTTCATTGCAGGTTAATTTTGTTGCGGCTATTGATGTATATGAAGATGGCGAAGCTGGTCTACTGTTATGTTATAACTGTAAGTATCTAGGGAAGACTGAAAATGGTAGGAAATCAATGTGCATATGCAATTCTTTTTTCATTGAAATCTAGATCTGTATTTTAAAATAAATTTCAGAGTTTCATGAGAAGTATTTAAAAATATATTCTTTTCAATTTAAACACACATTAGAAGGACTAGAGATGGATGTATTATTTTACTGGATATGTTGAATTAAACATACTATAGATGTTATCACCTTACTCAAAAAAGTCCCATTCCTTCAGATCTATCTCATTCTTTTTGTAGTTACACACCAGATGTTTCCAGAACACATGCAATTTAGCATTCCACCCCTTTTCTTCTTTGTGCTTTCACATTCTGTCATTGTGCTTTTTTCTTCTGCACACTTCTTTGCACTGTCGCATTTTTTCATTGTAATTTTCTCAATCTCATTTTGTAAAATGGCTTTGGATATAACACACCTATGCTCTGCTCTGCAGTACACATGTAGTTTAGCTTTTGGTCCTCATGAAAATAGAACTTATGAGTATGAAACAGTCTTTATGAAACAATACGCAGAAGGACAGAGTATGAATTTCTCTTCTTCAGGCTACATGTCCTATTTGCCTTTCCAAAGTGAGCATTGATGGAAACAGGATAAATACACCTAAACTCTAGTACTGGCTGTTAGATTGGTACCACAGGGAAAGATTCAAGTGTCTCATAAGTGTACCTTTCTGCACTCTGTGTGGAGGCCTCATTGGTTCTGGTAGTTTGCCAGATCCTACTTTGCTCTTGTTTACTTAGCACTGCTTTGGAACTAAAAGGCTCTGTGACAGAGCGTGGCAAATTCCCGCGCCTGTATGTCTGTGCATAATCAGTTCCACTCTAATAGACTCATCGCTGAGTGAAAGCTGAAAAACTTAGTTGATACTAAATTTACACTTCAGGATTCTAAGATCCTAAAGCCTGATGCACGGGCTTGCAGTGACTTGAATGCCTGTTTCTAGGACATTATCATGGAGAAACATACTCCTTGTCTTTAAAGAGTTTCACAATTAAGAAAGCATCATTAAGGAAGAGATATGAAGACACATGGTTTGACAGTGTTCTAATTTTGTATTTAGAAAAATACTTCTAATACTTTTCTGGATATGAACTTAGATTCAATCTAAGGTCATCAATTACAGTACATAAACTGCTAGCATATGACTGCTTGAATGGTAGTTCTTACAGACAGGAGTACAGCTCTGCTGACATGGCTTTGAGAAATGTTCTTGGCTATTCCTCTGTCCCTAGACAAGGTAAGGAGCTGATGATTGCTGAAAGAGAATACTGCTTACTTTGCAAAATGGGATAACATTAAAATGTAGCTCTTTCACTTTTATCTTTCAAATGCTCACAAAGGAAGCTCATTTTCCTTACAGTGTGTTTAGATGTAAAGGGACTTCTGCACAAATGTCTGAATTTTATCTGTGTATTATCCACACTTATGTAAAATCTACCTTTGAAGTTGGATTTTGTCATTTGCACTGTAAAGTGATGGATGCTGCTGCTGCTTCTTTTTTTTTTTTTTTTTTTTTTTTTTTTTTGGTTACAGATGTTTGCCAGTATAGAAAGGTATATCCTTTTAATGGAGGTTCTCCACTGGTCCAGCCATCAGCTTATGATTTTCACTTCAGCTGGAATCAAGTTCCTTATGCTGTTGGTAAGAAAATATTTCTTGTTACTCTTCTGTCATTATCCCTTAGACTTGCACTTGGCTGTTTGTGGAATTACAGCATGTGTGCTACAAATACAAATGAATAAGTAAATGTAAAATTAATAATTTATCAAATATAAATTTATATTTAAAGTAATAATTTTAATAAATATAAATTAATAGCTTCTTATTTATAAGAATTTCTTCTTGGAGATTGTGGTTAATGATTGAAATGCACTGCCCAGGGAAGTGGTGGAGTCCCCATCCCTGGAGGTATTTAACAGACATGGGCATGGCACTGAGGGGCACGATTTAGTAATGGAACTTGTTAGGTCAGGTTGGTGGTTGGACTAGACGATCTAGAAGGTCTTTGGCAACCTAGATGATTCTGTGATTCTATTAAGCATGTTGCATTAATTATGCCACTTCAGCTAAGTTTCTGCATGTAGTGCTTTCAGAAAGTGGAGCCTTGGTGCCAAGTTTTCCTTTGCTGAACTTCTGCTGTGTCGTTTTTTTACTTTTCATTTTCCATTCAGTCTACGTTCTGCCAGACGTGGAGAGCAAAGTTTTTTTCAGGAGGCTTGATGTAGCTGAATCAGTATATCAGACAAACCTTGTCATAGGAAAGGGAGATGCCAGAGTAGGTCAGATACTCAAGAACAGTTTTCATGGAACATCCAATCAACATTTATATTAGTCATTCCTCCTTGCCAAATCATTTTTTGTTTCATTGCAGTCTGTGCTTTCCCTTATATACTTGCCTTCACTACTGATTCCATTGAGATTCGATTAGTGGTGAATGGGAACTTAGTCCACACAGCAGTTGTGCCTGAGCTTCAACTTGTAGCATCAAGGGTAAGACACAAGAAAAGCATGTTTGTTTATTTATGAGATGTTGGTATCTGATTCACTTAAAATGTTGATGAAGCCAAAAACAAAACCAATCAAAGCTGACGCGTGCTCATTTGTGGTAACTCTTCATCCATATGTTCTTATTTTTTATGAAGTACAATGAGGATCAGAATTGATCTCACTGTCTTTTATTGCTTGCCGTAATTCGTACCTGAGTCATTTGATTGTTTATGGGGCAAATGCTCTCCTGAACTTCACAGAAGTTCCCCCAAGATACAGTGAGACAGCCTTTCCGTGACCAGCTCTAATCAAATTAGCAGCAATGCAGCAATAGTGGCAATAGAATATAGTGGACAAATATTTGAGTTCTTACTCAGCAAATGATTAAGAAAGTCTTGCAGTACTAATGATGAGTTCTTTGTCGTTTCAGTCAGATATTTATTTTAAAGCTACTGCTGCAGTAAGTGGATCATCTCATAGCAGTGCTAAGGAAATGAGTTCAAGGAGTTCTCCTCAAACACCAACAGCTTATGAAATGCCAGAATGTTCTCTTTCTTCTTCAGAAGGTAACATGATTTCCAGACAGCATGAATAATGATCTTCTGTCATTCCAGCAGCTGCCACGTTTCAGTGCAGCTGATCTTTAGTAAGATGAAATTGATCAGGTAAAAGATGTTGAGTTCATAGCTGAGAATCTGCAAGATAGAAACTTTGTTTATCCACAGATCTGAATCACCTGGCTGAGCTTTTGCCCCATTGCATCTCTTCTGAATACATGGCAGCACTCTTTTGAAGAAGTCATTTCTATAGGAGAGGAGGAATTAAGCTTCACTAGCTTGATGAGTCTTTGGCAATATGGCCAAGACTAAAGAAAAAAGAGACATAAAATTGTGAGAAAACTTTCAGACTTCACATGGACCATTCCTTTCACTTAAGAACAGCTAAACTATCAAAGGATGATTGAAGTTCTTTTGCAAACTAAGAGTAAGAAGTATTTCTAGTCTCAAGAGTTTGCACAGTCAATTTAGTGTAAAATGATCTGGGAACAATCTTTCTATAAGGGAACAATAATGGAGAAACAAGGGAACATCAACTAGATAATGCAAGATTTATGTGTACCTTGCTCACTTAAATCTGCTGCTGATAATGTTGGCACAAGGGGAACGAGAAAGGAATCAGAATTTCAATTTTTAAAAGTCTGTTTGGTAAGTTGATAGGTTTGGAGGTTTCTTTTCCCCTAGAAATTAAAAAAAAAAAATGCATAGTATTTTATGTCGCTTATAAGACAAGCCAGAATTTAAACCATTTGGGATCCAGGCTCCAATATGCTGGCCATATATAAAAATCCATGCGATACCAACCTCAGGACATGCAAATTCAATTCCTGTTTCCACTGCTGATTCATTACCTTGCTGAGAGTCAGCATTCTTTTCCTCTGTAAGCCAAATTGTCAGTGCAAAATGTGGTTGTATTTCTTCCTCCTCCTAGCTTACTTGTACTGTAAGATATAAAACAAGAAAGATCTTTGTTACTTGGGTTAAAAAGCACTTTTCTGTATGAATTTTTTGGTTTTGAATTATTAAGAACTGATTCTGTTGTGAGCATTATTTTTTTCCTTCTTTGTTTCAGGTGAAGTTCCATGCAAAAACCTGTACAAAATTCCTCTCAGTAATCTGGTTGGGCGAAGCATTGAACGGCCTCTGAAGTCACCTTTGACTCCCAAAGTCATCACTACTCCAACATCCAGTGGCATTACCTCTCTTCCTGTTACTCATTCACTATCCTTATCACGTATGGAAATTAAAGAAATTGCAAGCAGAACACGTAAAGAATTGCTGGGTAAACTCCCTTTGTTCTTCAGTGTATACATCAGTTGCCAAGTATATAGTTTCTAATCTTAGGAACATCACAGTCAAATTTGTGACAGGCAACCAGTGTTCATAAGTAAGTAGTACAAACAAACAAAACAGTGAAAATATGTTACTTGCAAATAGTCTAGATAGTTTCTGGTCACATATGATCATATTCTAAGCCATCTGGAATCTGTTTAGTTAATAATGAAAACCAGTGAGGGATACCTTAACATTTTTGTAAATGCCTTATTTTCTGATTAGAGTATTAAGACTTTTATTCCTTTGTTGAGGCCTCTTGGATGAGCCTATTCCCAAGGCAGAAGGTGCACAGAAGCAAAAAAAGATTCCTCGAAGACAGTCAGACCCCAAGCAGGGAGCAGTAAGATCAACTAGTAGTGACAGGTAAATACATGGGCTTTAGAAAAGAACCTAAGTTAGACCATAAACGTTTTGAGAATTGATTGCTTTTCAGCCTGTTTACAGTTATCCCAGTTGGGTAGGGATTGATTGAAGCCTTTGTGAATTTCATGCTTATTAGTGTGTTGGAGTGTCTAATACCAGTACTGAAATGGTTATAATTTTTGCTAAAACGTGTCATGAGCAGAGCAAGACTAAATGGGATTTTGTCGGGACCTGCTGCATTTGAGCCTGTCACTAGTATTTGGACTACTAAATTTGCATTGTGCAGACGGAATTGCTCTTTTCTTCATATTCTCTTGTCTCACTATTTCCAAAATAAATTTTGCAAAGAAACACTCTTGCATTTGTCTGTTTGGCTCTGCTTGCCAGACCCCACTGCCATTCTGTTGTTTCACTGCTTTTACTACCTGCATTTGTGATGAGTAGCAGCAGAATTCAGCCAAGATACAATCGACTGAGATTATTTTTTGTTAATATGCTGCAATGTAAAACTATTGTGCTATTTGGAAATTATATGGAGGGGGGCATTAGCATTACCTTTTGGTAATAATCCAATGTTTATAATCTTTGTTTTAATAAGAGTTGTTATGGAAGCAGAGTTAAACAGAGAGAAAGTCAGTTTCAAAGGTCTGTGTCTGTCTTTTGGATAACTTGATTGTATCCAGAAATAGCCATTGACCCTACTTGTCCTTGTCTGTGTATTTTTTAGTGACTTTTGTCTTCATCTTTGCAGAATAATCTCAACCTCTTTCGAAAGCTATTCTGAGGGTCGTCATCTTTCTACTAGTTCAGATCCTGATACTGTAGCAAACAGGGAGGAGAACTCGTCATTTAGCTATCCATTTCATCTGACTTCTTTATTTGATGAAGACATCATTGACTTGAAGTGAAGACAGACAAGACTGTTCCTTACTTCACCTTTTCTTACAACTCTGTGAGCTCTATAAGAATGTCACAAACACTGCTTCTAGTGGTAAAATGTGGCTGGAAATATTGGTGATTAATCTTTATAGATCCCATGTTGTTCTGGCTTGCTTAACCTGATTTGTTGATGCTTACATCTTTTGACATCTGTACTTTTCTTATCTCAGTTAATGAACCATTATTTTTTGTAGCATTCTAAAGGTAGGTAATCAATGAGAGCTTTAGGCTGAAACTGAAGTAAATAAAAAGTATTACTTATTCTGGGCTTCTTATATTTGAAGTATCTGAAGTAGCATTCGGCTAAGTTAATTGCTGTTACTAATGTCATGAGTTGTTTTACAACAGTGTATGCCATGTAGGAAGAAGAACTTTATAATGTAAATCACTCCTTTTGGTTTTTTTTAGTCTTAAAAAAAAAAAAAAAA
>WBMW01005924.1:46882-63690 GCA_013396635.1 Penelope pileata
AAAAAAAAAGCTTCTAGGCAAGATCTTTCCAAGCGGTGCAGTCTGTCCTTGAAATGATGCTGCTGTGTTTTGTTCAATGAAGAATCAAGGATATTCTGTAAAGATCAGGTAACATATGAATGTGCTGTTTTCTCTGACCTGTCCATGCACAGTTTTTTAGAGAAACCTGAAAAATGATTTGGCATTAAGAATCTTTGAGCAGAGAGACTTTTTATAGAAAATACAAATTTTCCTTAAAAATTTGAAGTCAAAAATATACTGTATT
Source organism: Penelope pileata (assembly GCA_013396635.1). NCBI lineage: Eukaryota > Metazoa > Chordata > Aves > Galliformes > Cracidae > Penelope > Penelope pileata. The sequence goes on from WBMW01005924.1 coordinate 47,148, forward strand.
TCTCCATCTACTGGAATAACGTTTCTGTAGTGTGCCTTCAGATTTCCTCATTACAGGCAAAAGCCACCCCCTAATTTTCTTTCTGACTACAGAAAGATCCCTGTGCAGGCATCAAAATTAGCTCTTGCACCACCAATCAAAGTTATTGCTCCAGATAAACATATTTTTCTACGTGGATCCACATTAAAATTTCACTGCTAAGAAGCTAGTTTTCTATGATGAAATAGCTATGTTAGATCTTTTGTTTTATTAAAGGACAAGATTTCATCATTAAAGCTTTCTTTTTCTTTTAACCCTTTCCTCTGCCAAAAAATCAATTTTAAAAAATATTTCAAAAAGGTTTGCTGCTTTTCATTAAAATGTGATGTTTCCAGGCTTCTTATATCTGAAGCTTTTAGCTTTATTAGCAGATTTTTCTTGCTCTTTATGTAGATGTATTTCTTCTGTATCCTTGATTTTTTTTTTTTTTTTTTTTTTTTTTTTTTGGTATTACCATGCATGACCATGTGTGGTGATTTGTGACTTTTGCTTCTGCTTGTCTGAATGTAAAACTTTTTTTGCAAAGTGCCCGGTTTGTTCTATAGAATGGAATAATTTCTCAACCTAAGAAAATATGCAAGGCTATAACTGAAAGAATCACTTTACTCTTAACTTCACCAAGAAAAGAAGCAATAATTTAAACAGTAATTAGTCCAGGAGCAGAAGCAATATTAAACTGTGGCTGCTCATCTCACGTTTTAATATTTTTGCACCCATGGATGTGTGGGGTGAGCCTTAATAAACTTCTGAAAGGAAGTGCCACCTCAAAGTCTTTGCAAGAGCTTGTAATTCTTTTTCAGAATGTTGTTTCCACAGACCATATTCATTTACTGTATCCTACTTATCTGGTTAGCTGAGGCCTAAAAGAAATCAGTCTGGAAGTATCATACGGTCCTTTTTCTGCTGGAAGTTGTAAACGCTTCTGTGGACTTATTGAATCAATTTTAGGGAGCACTGTTTTCACTTAGGTATTTTTCAAAAGCAGAACCATCACCTTTTTCAGTAAACTTCTCGGTGTAGTATTTCATTTCTCTTGTGTGGGTTTTTTAAAGTCTGTACTGGTTTGGTGCAAAACTCAGGCTTGAGTTAAAGTAAAATTTTAACTGGAAACTTTGCCATTTTAGCATGTCAGGTTTTAAATGTACTGCAGAGGTTCACTTCTGTTATTGTAGCATGATTCAACATGGCTGAAGAATCTGAACAAACATACATTTATGTATCTTGAAAGACATGGAAAGACCTTACAGATGAAGTGCTAGAGAGATCAAGAAGAATAGAGAAAGCTTGACGGTAACTGATCCCTGCCTGTAGTGGTAGTCAGCATGCATATAAATGTGGTATTTGTGTCATAACCAAGGTATGATTATACAAAGAGGGGGGTATAAGGCAAGAGTTACTTTCTTTAAGCAGAATCACAAAAGTGGTAATAGAACCTTTGTAGTTCTGCCTGTAATAGCGGCACTGATGACATCTAGCAAATACTAAAAAGCAGCAAAAGGACTGTAAGGAGTACAGCAACAACTTCTTATGCTAGGCAAAAAAAAAAAATCAGGCTAGTTTCATGGTATTTATCTGGATCAGGATTTTGGAAAAGTCTGAAGAGGGAGACATCATAGATTCTGTGTCAACTGTCTTGTCCTGGCCCTGCCCCTCCCTGCCTCCCCTTAATCTGAATTTTATGATACAGCTCGACTGAATGGGTCAGATGCAAACTTACGCAAGTTACATTGCAAACTAACAGACTTAAAAGAACTATTACTCATATAGGACAGGCAAGATCTGAACACCGGAAAAATTACCTGTCTTCATTCCTAATGTGTGTAGTAAGTGCCTTAACAATATCGTTTTTACTTCTGTAGTTAATCAGCATGTCATGCAGGCATGTAGAAGAATATTAGGCCTAGCAAAAGAAGGTGGAGTCAGGCAACACTATTTTGTTTTGTATGACTCCTGCATATGGTAACTGAGGCTTTAGGGTTACATACATGTTGTTTACTACCTACTTATTGTACAAGAGCAGCCTGGAGCACAGGTAGAAAGCAGAGAATGCGGTAGTTACACTTGGATTTTGTTTGACGCAAGCCACAAGAACGAAACTGTGTGAAATTCTTTATTGTACGATACCTTGTCTTTTAGGTAAGACAAATGTCATAATGTCAAGCTGATAGCACAACTGGGCAAATATTCACTGTACAAGGATGTGGTTTCTGTGGGCTTTTAATAGTCTCGTTAGACTGTCACGAATTAGGGTGACAAAGATGATAAAGGGCCTGGGGAATCTCCTGAATGAGAAAAAGCTGAGACCTGGGTCTGTTCAGCCTGGAGAAGACTGTGAGGGGATCTGATCAATGTTTATAAATATGTAAAGTGCAGGAGGGAAGTGGATGGAGCCAGGCTCCTTTCAGTCATGTGCAGTGATAGGACAAGGGGCAATGGCCAAAAACTGGAACACAGGAAGTTCCACGCAAACGTGTGTAAGAACTTCTTTACTGTGAGGGTGACAGCACTGGAAACTGCCCAGAGAGGTTGTGGAGTCTCCTTCTTTGGAGGTATTCAAGACCTGTCCAGATGCTTTCCTGTGCAACCTGCTGTAGGGAACTGCTTTAGCAGGCAGTTGCACTGGGGGACCTCCAGAGGTCCCTTCTAACCCCTCCAATTCTGAAAAAAATTAAAAGTTACATACATCTTAGTGTGGTGAGCTGTTGTCCTCAGAACTGGCTTCTAGCCATTGGCGGTCTCAAAATAGGGGAAAGTTTTCATACATCTGTGTAATCTCTCCTACTTTAGACCAGTGTCAAGTAACCAGGGAAAATAAAATGACTTACCTGGGAGCCTGCTGGGATGGACAGCTATACTGTTGTTTACTCCAGACCCTTGGAGCCATGTTGTTTCCTTCCCTGTTTGCAATGTGCATGCTTCTATTCACTTAAGCTTAGAAAGTAGCTTTGGGCACAAAGTGCTGCCATTTCCATCTTAAGCACAACCATTTCCACTGTCACTCTTGTGTTAAAGCTGCCGTTTGCCTGTGTTCTTGGTGTTGGCTGACCATCATATATATATATGAGAAAAAATGAAATCTTTGAAACTGCAGCAAAGATAAACAGCGGCTTCTTCTAATGGAGAATACTGGAAAAAGAAGCTTGCTAGCACCACCTTCCATAGATGGGTAAAAAATTCTTTCTGTGAAGGAAGAGTTGTTACCAGCTTGAACACTTGCTCTCAAGCTAAGTTAAAATTGAAGGCCCATTCTGGACTCTTACCGCAGATGAGTTTCTGCAAGAAATGTTTTCTGTCCTAACTTGCTGGATTTGTTGGAGGAGGGAGGCTTAACCTCTAAGAGGTTAACCTCTTCTGGATAATGGAATTGCCATCACTTCAGCACTGTACCTTAGTCTAAATACAGGAATTTAGTTTACTTTGCAAGCAGCGTCACTGAACAGGCAGCTAATTTAGAATGGACTTGTACTTCCTCCACAGCATCAGCAACTTAAGGAATCACACAATAGATAAAGTTAAGGAGGGACCACAGGAGATCATCTAGGCCAATACTCACCCCTCCAGGCACGTCCATTCAAAACAAAGTAAACTGGAGCAGCTTGTTTAGTCCCACGGTTTTTGGATTTTGATTCTGTTCAAGAATACAGTCAACATTTTGACCAACTCATCGTCCTTTTATTGCGTTTGCTTTACAATGTGCATAGAAACCACAATTTTGAAGTCTGAGTAGGACTCATGAGCCCTGAGGCATATAGCTCACTCAAGGGTGAGGCTTTCATGAGTCCTTCCCAAAGTCTGTACAGTTTGGCATTTAGGAACTTAGAACAAAGATGAACCTACCTGTGTTCCAGACTGTCATTTCTTTCCAGCTCTTTCCAGAGTCTCAGTGCAGTACACATCAACTTTATAAATTTTTGAAATGGAAAGTAGTGTTTCCTTATGAGAAACTTTGGAAAGGCTAGGTGCTCCCATTATGGCAAAAGATAGACTAGGTTGAATGAACAACTTTTGTTGCTCGATTTGCAAGAAACAGGCGTCGTCTGTTCTTATTACAATCATTTCCAGTTTGGGGCTAGTTTTTTTGTTTTGGCTTTTTTGTGTGTTTGTGGGGTTTTTTGTTTTTGAAATGCATGACAGGATGTAAAGTGGCACCCAGAATGAGTAGCAGTTTTGCCTTCTGCTTTCATGTGACTACTTCTATACATGTGCAAGCGTTTATAATTGGTTGGTAGGGTCAAATTAAAATCTTTTTGGAGTACTGGGCTGGTCAACTGAATAATTAGAAGAGTTTTTACTAGGGCAGGTAACAGGTTAGGTTGCACTCGTAAGAGTGTAGCAATGTTATATATGGCTAAGGTTCCTGTGCCTGCCATTGCCTCTCTGCTGTTGTAGGTCTATTTGGACTAGCCACAGTTCCAAGTTCCTGCAGGCCTTTCTGAAGATGTGCACTTGACTTGCGCTTGCAGGTGCAGGAGCTTCCCCGGAGCTGTTGGCTTAATCTGCATTTGAGACATAGTCCTTTGGGTTTGGATTATTTAATGTATATATACATGTATCTGTGTGTGTTTGCATCATACTGATTAGTCATTCTTAACAATTTTGATGCCATGGTTCACAAGCCCAGTGCTTGCTAGTTCCATAAAAGCACTTTTCTCAGATATTTAGGCACAACCTGATTTTGTGGGGACATACATTATCCTCCAAGAACTAAATACGTTGTATTAAACAATACAGGGAATCTCCTGTGACGGTATGCAGCAAGCATTTGCACTAGCATGCAGGAGAGTGAGTATGGGTACTGTTAGTACAGTTGAACGCAGCCACTGCACCAGTCTGTTTAATGCCTAGCTGCTTCACACTGTTGCAGACCTGCAACTCACTGACTACTTGTTTGCTAAGGAAAATCGTATTAGGATATGATCTGAAGAAAAAAATTGAGACTATTTTTCTCTTATTTATAGCTCTAATATTACATATTTAACTCGCTGAATGAAAAATGTGTCTAAAGGTTTTTTGCAGAAAGTGTTATCAACCTGCAATGTCAGTTTTAACAAAGTCTTTGAATGTTAGCAGACTGTTTTGTAATCTAATAACTGCGTATTGTTAAGACAGTTGCTGAGTTTGTGATCAAAACCTCTTTACTACCATTTGTCTTAAATACTGATGTGTTACCATTGTGTTTAATGTCATGTGATAGTGCATATGCTTTGTTTTAGATGTACCATCCAAATAGAAACATTCCTACTACAGCTGGAACTGTTTTAAGTGCAATTTATTGTTATTGTGAAAGAGGAATAAGTGATTTATTCCTTCATATGTAATAAATTTTACATAAATTCTTTCTTTCACACTTTTAGGACTAATAGCTTCTCTAAATTTGGCTCATCTGTCAAGAGGAATTTAAAAGAAAAGAGACAGTACAGCTGCAGACAGCTCTGGATTACTATTTCCATTTGAGTTCTACAGAAATGTTTCAGACAGGTCATTCATTTAAGTACTGTCATGCCCATGAGATTGGTGTTTGTGTCTTAAGTACTATCCCTCTTTGACAAGAACTATAATCCAGCATTGGTCTGGTTCTGGGCCTCTTTAAGACTCAGACTCTCTCCAGTTGTAGATCTTTACCCCTTAAATTGACACTACAAAGATAATTCTGTCTTTTTTTTTCCTCTGGCAAAGGACATATTCTCTCAGTCTATGAGAGCTATTAATTTCTTTTGAAAACACCCTCCAAAATACATCCTGCTGAGAGCTACAACCTGTCTTGTGAAGTTGGCTAGGAATGCATTTAAATCACATCCCTAGGAGAAACAACGCCAGCTTAACACTACCACTCACAAAAGTTAAGCCTTCATCCATCTACACTTTGGATCAAGACTTATTCCATGGTCAGGCATCCCAGATGCAGTAGTAGTAACACACATAAAGGAAAAATGACAGCTTTCTGAAATTAACATCCTGGCTGGAGCATTAGTTTCTTCGTTGTAGCGTATGTAGGGAAATGTAAAGGGAGACAAGCAATTGTTTTTATTATTTTTAAAATTAGATTTTAATTTACATTTTTTTTTTCCTAATATCAGCCATTACATTTAACATTCTTTCTTGGCCATTACTGTCAGCCTACACCAGGTGGGGAAAAAAATACAAACCCAACCAACAGGAATTTAAGAATATGCCCAAAATGTACACAAGGAAGATACACTACAGTGAGTTACACAGAGATAATCAAGTGCATGCAAATACCTATAGAATTTTCGGGGAGGAGGGAACAAAAAAATGTTTACAAAATTCATTAAAACAATTTGATAGGAAGTTGTGTAACTGCCTAGTTAATTTTAGCAGTAGCACCATAATTCATGATGTTTCATATCAATAACAGCATCAGATTTAAGAGCTTCTGAAGTAGGCCTCAATCTGTTCCAGGGTCTGTCCTTTTGTTTCAGGAACACAAAAGGCTGTAAAAGTCACATTGAGGCAGCAGAATGCAGAGAAGAGCCAGAATGTCCCATAGGATGTTAAGAAACCCTAAAGAAAGGGGAAACAATGAAAAAGTATAAGTCACTACTGTACAACCACAATCTATACTGCCGAAGAAGACTGTGGCCCAAGGCTCTCTCAGGAACATCTGTAATAAGTTTCTCTACGAAAAGAAATGTTGAATTGTAATTTATGATGCTTACTATAAAATCAAGAAATTCCTTGGTTACCAAGAAGGCCATAACCCAGTTTGTTAACACACAGGCACCACTTGATATGCCTTTAGCTCTAAGTGGGAAGATTTCAGACATTACCAGCCACGGAACTGGACCCCAGCCAAGGGCAAAACCTGAAATTACAAACATAGAGAATAAGTGCAAGTTATGTATATTTCAAAGGGAAGACTGAATGATAGTCAAGGTAGGCAAGTAATGCTAGATTCTAGAATGATTCTACAAAAAACACTACCTCTAGCAAAGCCAAGAGATCAAAGTTATTTTAGGGCAGCATGCTAAATGTTACTGCACTTTAAGTCAAATTAAGTACAAGAAGTCTTAACTAGCAAAACTTCTTATTGTTTCTGAAATGGTCAACTTAAAAAAAATCTTGTTTCTAACTGCTGCTGTCTTGATCTGTCACAGAATTCAGTATGGCTCAGATTATACCAGATACTATTTTTCCCCCATTAATGACTGTAAAGTTCAACGTGAGCAATTACTATTCAGGATCAGCACAACGAGGTATAAATTTATCTTGCAGGATATTGCCTTAACTATTTAGCTGTTAGCTTGATCACCAGGTTGTGAATGCTCAGTACAATTTTGTCTAATACACTAAGAAGCTGTGTCAAACACAGCTTCTTTTACCAATAATGTGAGAATGGAACAAACTTGTCACATTCACCAGAAAGCGTGCATTTTGTGCAATATCTACTTAGAAGCCTGTTCTACTTACCAGCAACAAAGAGCCCTAGGCTTACTACTGCAAGCCAGGATCGTCTGGTTTCTGTTCCTGGGGATACTGAATTTAGAGTGAACCACAGATCAGCATTTGATGAGTTGTTCCCATTTGGGAGGACCACTTTAAAGTAAAACCCAAACAATGCAGTACTGAGAGCCATGATGATCCCTGAAAAGTAAGCAATAACCAAGTTGTCACTGATTGTTGCTTAGGTACTGTTCTTTCTGAGAGCCAAATACAAGATAATGCTGACTCTAGAAGTGTTTCTAAAAAGATAATGTTGTTGGAAACTAATATTGGCCTAGACAAGAGTGAAAGATGTCAATCATTCCATGCACTAATCAAAGAAGAGTCTTTACAGCAGTCATTACTACCGAGTGCACAATGTAACAATTATCCAACAATTAGTTTTCTTTGGCACATTTACTTGTAAAATTCAAGTTTTTGACCTACATGCAATACAATGTTTCATGAATGTAGAGGCAGCTATGGAGAAATTACTTTGAAACGCTCACTTTTTGGCACCTTAAGCAGGAGAATGTATTACGTCTCTGTGACCTAACAAAGTAAAAATCAATTTGGTAAAAAGACAAAAAGAAAGCTATTTGTAGTTTCAAGGAGTTTGACCTACAATGTATATATAACATGACAATTTCCTATTACAAATAAAACAAAGAGTTTAATCCCTTAGTTTAAACCAATTATAAAACAAACCACTTAAAATGCATAAATTGCAATACTTAAATCCCCCAACAGTTCCAAGTACGCTTTTTGGTACTCTACATATTTGTTTTTCTCACAGAACAGAAGTCAGGATATTTTACCAGACACATAAAGCAGCACTTTTCGTCCAGTCTTATCTATGGTAAGTGCAGCCACAGCAGTGAAACATACTTGTATGGAACCCACAACAATAGAAGCCATTCTGCTGTCCTGAAATAAAGTAAGAGGCAATGAGAAGAATTTGCTCCTTCAAGCTGGTAACAGGATCATTTATCAGGCATTAGAGATCCATTTGCTTCTTGACTCTAGGAGGCGAAAAACTATACAACATAAATTAACTGGAGGGGAAGGAACCTAAAATAAAGACGCTAACATTAATTAACATAGCATATTGATCTCTTAATAAATTTTAAAATAAGTCAACTTCCCCCTAGAGTTTCGCTTTCTCTAAAACACTGGATTTGTATTAAAAAAGAAAAAGTTATGTATGAGGATGACTATAAGAATCAGTGCCAAAGTTTCAGACACGACATACTTCCCCACAAAAAGCTTAGCATTCAGGTATGCCAGAGTAACACAGTTAAGAGGGTATCTATAATCTGAAACAAAAGACTACCAATACTCAAAGCCTGTTATTTGTGATGCAGACAGGATCAGCATCAAGTCAGTCAGTTTGTTACATATGTTAGTCAGCACCAACTAAGCTGAAACTATAGACATCTGCCAATTCAGCAACACATTCTGATTACCTTGAAGTTTGCATCTTCAAAAATAGTTTCTGCATAAAACATAACTGCATTAATGCCTGTTACTTGCTGGAGGAACATCAGAGCCACACCAATAAGAAGTGGCCTGTAGGTGGAGGGATTCTTAAATTCAGAGAAATTTAGTTCCTGTTAAAAAAGATGAAACAATGATTCCGTGAAAAAAAATCAGTATTTTAAATGAACAAAAATTAAAAATCTCAGAACATTTCAGTACATTCAAACAGTAAGTTTTTGACCCCTCTTTAGCAAAATTGAATTTCTTAGTAGTAAAAGCATTTACATTTGAAGTATCTGAAAACTCCAGAAAAATATCATTTACCCTTTCCTCAGGTTCTAGAGGCAAAAATTGATAGTACTTTGCAGAGAAAGTTAACGTGAATGTATCCATGGTTTGCAGAAATAAAACTTCAGTGACTAAGACATATCTGTCTAAGCAGGCATCTCATTACAAGAGGTTAAATATTGCTTCTAAAGAGGTGCAATCATGTTAGAAGTGCTGAACAATCCTACAAAACCGCTAATTTAAGCGCAAAAACCTAGCTAGCTATCATCACAATAAGATCACGAGCCCAACTGCTACTCATGTATACCAATGGCAGCCAACAGTGATAGTAGCAGTCATTTCAGTACAGCTGAAAGGTAGAGAAAAAAGATTCTCTGAATCTTCCTAAGTATCATTTGTTTGAGGAAACAGGTTTGGACCACCGTAAAAAAGGCTACTAAGCTATGATAAACCTCCTTTTAATAAACATTGTATGCCTTCAGACATTATCTCCATACAAAAAGTCTTTAGTGTAAATCAGATTCTCATCACCTCCTCCTCAACATTTGCTTCAATCTGCCTACACTCCCATTCATGGTCCACATACGGTCCCCGCAGAAACTGCAGAGCAGCCATAGCTTCTGCTCGTCTGTTCTGATTCAGCAGAAATCTCGGTGTTTCAGGCATGAACAACATGAACAACAGCATTATGCATGGTGGAAAAGAACACAATAATGCCAGCCAGTGCCATTTTAGTGCCATTCCTGCACAAAGGAAAAAAAAAAAAAAAGAGGGCTATGAACATCAGGTAGTCGTACAAATGAATTAACATTTACTTTCAACTCTTCAGTATAGCTCTTTCATTACATTTACTAATTCTTTTTTGTAATCCAGAGACCTAACCCAATTACCTGCAATGTAGGCTCCAAGTATGCCAGTCACCACCATCAACTGGACACAAGAGCCAAGCATACCACGAACATTTGTATGAGATATTTCTGATATATATACCTAAAACAGGGAGAAAATACCTAATAATTACTTCTATCCAATTTAGTATCAAGAACTAGAGAAGTAACTGATTTCTGAAAGAGATGTATTTTCTAGTAACTCCCCTCCTCAAAAAAAGCCTCAATAAAATGGAGTGGGTAGAAAAGTATAATCATCTCAGAAACGCATATTAGCGTTATGAAAAACCCTTGAAAAAGGGAGGCCCTACAACAGAAGAATGTTGATGCTGTCAGTATTGGGATCGCACTGATAAATAAACTTGTATTAGTAAGGGCTTCTTTTTGTTAGCCATATTCAACAACAAATGCATCATTGCAAAGCACTCTGGTGCTTGGGACAGTCTTTGCATAAACACATAGCCCAAGCCACATATGAAATTCTTTGCAAATGGAAGTTGGAAATGTTTAATTCAATGTAAAGACTGCATATTATTTCATTTTCCATAAAGTCCAAAATTAATGTCTTGTCTTAGCATATATGAGCAGCAAACATGGTCTCTCATCCAGTATTTGGGGTCAGCTTAAATTTTTATTCTTCTTTTTAAATACATTGATCCTAAGTCAACAGCTACAGTTTAGCAGTATAGATAAAACGTAAATCCCTTTTGTTTCTACAAACCACTCTCCCCAAAGTTAACATTCTTTCAAAAGGAAAATAAAGTAATCCTTAGCTCAAGAATAATTCAGAGCTTACAAAGCCATGGTGTCACATACAGCATTCTCCTCCCTCATCACTGCAGTCATACAGATCTTTTACAAATAACCTGTGAATGCTTTTACACAAGGAAACTCAAGAGCTCAACACCAGGAAACAGAGAAAGCAGTCATTTTTAAAGCAGACAGAATTCCTTCACAGACATTAGCACAACAGATGACATTACCAAGCTTTTAGCAATGGAAGAAGCTGTATAAGATTACCATTTAGTTCTCACTGCCCCATTTTTTGGTTTGTTTTAAACACTCTAGATTGATAATGAGCATTTATTCTGTACTTTGTTGTGACTTCTTTCCCTTTAATTTTTTAGTTTGCTTTTTTATTTCAAAAACTAGAAACGCTGGAAACACCGGAAAAGAAACAAACTTGAATTCTAAAATTCTAGATAGTTTATTTCATGCTACCCCTAGATCCAATAGAATTTTTTCATAGAACGGCTAGAGTTGAAAGATATCTAGTTCCAAACCCCAATTTGACCCAATAGGTCAAATAATACCAGAAAAGGGATATAAGAAAACTAATTTTTTACACTAGGGGCAGTGAAGCACTGCACAGGGTGCCCAGAGAGGTGGCTGTGCGCCATCCCTGCAGAAACTCAGGGTCAGTGGGGGGCTCTGAGCACCATGATGGAGCTGTGGGTGTCCCTATGCATTGCAGGGGTGTGGGACCAGATGGCCTTTAGAGGTCCCTTCCAACTCAAACCATTCTATTCTATTCTATGATTCTGCTTGGCATTGCACTAGGATGAATAAGTGACCGTAGCTTATTTGCAAACCTAAGAAGTTTAATGCAATGCAAGACAATTAGAAGCAGACAGATGGGTAAGAGCAAAAACAAACAAAAAACTCAAGTCTTTACCATTATTTTTACAAAATTTAAAGAGATAATAATTATTAGACCATTGTAGGACATAAACAGAAGCAATCAAATAATAAAGAGGATAGAAATCTGTTAATCACATCTCTATTAGGAATGCATAGTTCAGAAGCGCTCCTAGAAGAAACAAAGCTTTTTTTAAATTTACATTTTCTTCATGCAAAACACAATTCTATAAAAATCAGTTTATTTTAAATCCGCTGGCTTTGCTAGAATTACTCAGTTACTGTACCCAATAATAATTAATATTACGGAAAAAAGCAATATTATGGAATAATAAATATTCTCCTAGAAAAACCTTAAAAGCAAACAAACAAATAAATAAACAAGCCACCACCCCACCAGAAATGATGCCTTACTTACTGGAACAACAAGTGAAGTAATTCCACTGGCTATACCAGTCAGTATTCGTCCAAAATAAAGCATCCAGACATTCTGAGCTGCAATAATAACTATATATCCAGAGACAAATGGTATTGAGCACAGCATCAGAGTCAGTTTTCTCCCAATTTTATCCACAAGATAGCCTCCCAGTATTCCTCCAGCAGCAGCTCCTAATGTTACTACAGACTTCAAGAAACAAGTTTAGAAATACATATTTTCATATATTTATATATGTATAAATATCACACTGCAAATTCTTTTTTTTTTAAGTAAATAGCTTCTAGAAAAAAAAAATGCAAAAGCATCCAGGTGTTTTTGAAAAACAAAACAAAAATCAACTTCTTATTGAATCACAGTCAGGACGAACAACTCACCGCAACTGGACAACAAGCAAAGTTCAGAACACATTCAAAGCCCTTTCAGTGAGGAGAGAAAAACAGCAGCACGTTTTTCTCTCTCCACTCACAGCCTTCCAAGGTGTCTAAAAGTCCTGAAAAGCGTTATCCTGGGTAACCTGGAGTCCAGCCTGTATCCAGAGAGCAGCTACTCCCTATGTCAGCGAATTGCACCTGATTTACTCACAAGATGATTTTCTGTGGTCCCTTGACAAGTTCCATTGAGAAAGTTGAAAATTGTCAGAAAACATTTTAGCATCAAAAAAGTTTGTTTTTTTTTTTAAAAAAGAGCATTCATTCATTTATATGCTGACAGTGTTATCAAAGCATAATGACACTGTCAGGAAAAAAAATACTGAATCAATCACTGAAAGCACAACAAAAATTCATTATCGCGACCCACTTTATGCTCATTCTCAAGAATAAGGGCAGCCCTGGGGCCGAGCCTCTGGGGGACTGGCGGGGATCTCAGAGGTCTTTTCCAACCGCAGCAACTCTCTGATTCACGTCACCAGCGCCTTCTCGGCCTGCGCCTCCAGATGAAGTCGCAACGAGAGCGCACGGACTCACCCCGAACCACGACGCTCGGCCGCTGTCCAGCCTCAGCCTGGGATCGCCGATGCGGCGCAGCTCGGGGATGGCGGGAGAGCTGTACCCCAGCGCGAAGCCGACGCTGAGCGGTCCCAGGGCAGCAGCGAACGCGGCCAGGAACAATCCCCTGTGGTGCGCTCTGGGGCGGGAGAGAGCGACACGGGTCGCGCCGCCTCCCTCCGGCGAAAGCCGTTAACGCTCGGACAGGCCTCGAGGCGGCCCCAACCCAGAGGCGCCTCTGCCGCGTCCCCTTCCGTTCCCCCCGCGCCACCGACATAGGCCGCGGCNCGCAGTCCGCGGAGCGCAGGGGAGCCCGTCCTCTGCCGCGGGAGCGATGGCCGTGGGGCCGCCCCGGCCCCTGCCGGGCCCCGGAGGACCGCGCGCAGCGCGGCTGCCGTCCGCCGAGGGCCGAGGCGCGCCCGGCCGCTACCTGAGGTGAGGGCTCCCCGCTCGGTGCGAGCGGAGGCGGATGGGAGCGGGCGGCGGAGTGCGGCGGCTGCGGATAACGCGTAGGAAAGAGTCGCGCGCGCGTAGCGGCGGCTCCGGGCAGAAACCGTTGGTTCTAAGGGAGGCGCGCGCCCCGCACAGCAGCCGTCGCGCTGTCCGCAGCGGCGGTCCCCACGCGCGCTCCCGGTTCCGTGCTTCGCGCCTGGTTCCTCCACGCGGCCTCGCTGGGCACCAGCGCCTCTCCGCGCGCCCCGCGCAGCTCTCGTAGCGAAGGCTTTGCTGCTCTGCGCTGCTGTGCCGTGTTGGGAGGTGCGCCTCAGGGCTGTGTGAGGGTAAAAGCAGACGAGTTATGGGTTTCTGACAGATTTCTCAGCTCATTCAATTTGGGAGCTCCTGTAAATAAGCTCCATCAGCCACCTAATGAACGGGATGAGATCTCCCAGCGACAACGAGTGCGGCTTCTTAACCGCTTGCCCATTGTCAATCTCCTGTTCAACCCGCAGTAGGAGCCCGGGTGGCACAGCACGGGTCGAGCAGGCCGCAGGGCTCCGGGGCAGCACCTCCAGCCCTCGCTGAAGTTAGCTCTGCTCGTTGGAAATAAACTGAGAAAATAGGTGAGGAAAAAAAAAGTTGTTAAAGAGGTACAAAAGAGGTNGGATCGGGGTAAGAGGGCAGCAGGCGCCGAGCCTCCTCCGCCTCCATGCTCCAGCCCCGGGCGGCAGCGCCGCTGCCGGGCTCCGCTCCGGACGGAAGAGGCCGACGGGCGGCAGCGGGGCGCGGTGACGTGCGGAGGATGCGCCGGAAGCGGCCCGGCCCCGGAGAGCCGCGGCTGCGGCGGAGCGCCGTTCCTCCGGGAGCCTCCGGGCCGCCGTCGCACGGCCCCGCCCCCGGGGTGCCCGCAGTCCGCGGAGCGCAGGGGAGCCCGTCCTCTGCCGCGGGAGCGATGGCCGTGGGGCCGCCCCGGCCCCTGCCGGGCCCCGGAGGACCGCGCGCAGCGCGGCTGCCGTCCGCCGAGGGCCGAGGCGCGCCCGGCCGCTACCTGAGGTGAGGGCTCCCCGCTCGGTGCGAGCGGAGGCGGATGGGAGCGGGCGGCGGAGTGCGGCGGCTGCGGATAACGCGTAGGAAAGAGTCGCGCGCGCGTAGCGGCGGCTCCGGGCAGAAACCGTTGGTTCTAAGGGAGGCGCGCGCCCCGCACAGCAGCCGTCGCGCTGTCCGCAGCGGCGGTCCCCACGCGCGCTCCCGGTTCCGTGCTTCGCGCCTGGTTCCTCCACGCGGCCTCGCTGGGCACCAGCGCCTCTCCGCGCGCCCCGCGCAGCTCTCGTAGCGAAGGCTTTGCTGCTCTGCGCTGCTGTGCCGTGTTGGGAGGTGCGCCTCAGGGCTGTGTGAGGGTAAAAGCAGACGAGTTATGGGTTTCTGACAGATTTCTCAGCTCATTCAATTTGGGAGCTCCTGTAAATAAGCTCCATCAGCCACCTAATGAACGGGATGAGATCTCCCAGCGACAACGAGTGCGGCTTCTTAACCGCTTGCCCATTGTCAATCTCCTGTTCAACCCGCAGTAGGAGCCCGGGTGGCACAGCACGGGTCGAGCAGGCCGCAGGGCTCCGGGGCAGCACCTCCAGCCCTCGCTGAAGTTAGCTCTGCTCGTTGGAAATAAACTGAGAAAATAGGTGAGGAAAAAAAAAGTTGTTAAAGAGGTACAAAAGAGGTGATATATCCTTCTGCACAACTTTCCAGACATCTCTTTGTATCTTCTTTAAGCACAAAGCAGGTAACTTTTTGTAAAGTAGATGTAAAGAGTCCGAGTGTATTCTGTCAGTAATTAGCTTCCCATTACTGTGTTTGTATGCTTTATTTTCTTCCCTTTTTCAACTAAACCATGGGTAGACTGTAAAACGGCTTTTATTCACTGTAGTAGGTTTAAAACTTGAATCAACTCTGACTGGATTCAGAATTTGGTAGTATTAACCTATTCCAAGAACAATGTAAACATTCACTGTGAATCCTAACATGCCCTTGTGCCGTACGCTCACTTCTAAGACGTATGCAGGACAAACAGTAGTTCAGAGTATGTGCAAATGCTTCCTACTAACCTAATGAGTATTTTGTGCTGTGTTCGGTCCCTTCAGTCTGCGCTTTAACATGCCATTTGAAATACTGATGTACCAGTAATAAAGTTGTGATGCTTACCTTGTTTTCTGAACAGAACTAATACAGTATTTTGATGTATCACAGGTAAATTTTTCCATAACCTTATGGAGAAAAAGGACTTTGAAGCATGGCTTGATAACATTTCTATTACATTTCTTTCTCTGACGGACTTGCAGAAAAATGAAACTCTGGATCACCTGATTAGCTTGAGTGGAGCAGTCCAGCTCAGGCACCTCTCCAATAATCTAGAGATTCTTCTCAAGAGGGACTTCCTCAAACTTCTTCCATTGGAACTTAGTTTTTATCTGTTAAAATGGCTTGATCCTCAGACCTTACTCACGTGTTGCCTCGTCTCTAAGCAGTGGAATAAGGTTATAAGTGCCTGTACGGAGGTGTGGCAAACTGCGTGTAAGAATTTGGGTTGGCAAATAGATGACTCTGTTCAGGATCCTCTACACTGGAAGAAGGTTTACCTAAAGGCTATTTTAAGGATGAAGCAACTGAAGGACCATGAAGCCTTTGAGACATCCTCTTTAATTGGACACAGTGCCAGAGTATATGCACTTTACTATAAAGATGGTCTTCTGTGCACAGGTAGGAAGTTCAGAAAACTTGGAGTCTTACAATTCTTTGTTATCTCTAACCCCCCCTCCCAATTTGATTAATGATAAATTGATTTTCCGTGACTGGACAGATTGCTTTTATAGTGCTAACTCAGTTTAAGGCAATTCACTTCTTTTTTTTTTTTT
>WBMW01005924.1:81528-187843 GCA_013396635.1 Penelope pileata
GCGGGCCCCGGAAGGGTCCCGCCGCCGCCGGTCCGGGTGGAGCCGCTCCGCCCTCCACGCGCCCTTCGCCCGGAGCCGGGTCGCGGCGGTTGGTGCCCGTGCCGCCCCCTTGAGGGGCCACAGCGGACGGGAGGCGGCCTCGCCCCTGGGCTGCTGCGGGCGAAGCGCTCCCGCTCCCCCGCCCGGAGGTTTCGGAGCCGCGCGGCGCTGCTGGAGGCGGCGCGGGGCCCTTCGGGCACGTGCGCGGGAACGGACGGCGCAGAGCGCGGCGGAGCTGAATCGCGGTGGAGGAGACTCTGGAGTCGACCCCAGGGACCTTCAGATCATCTCATGAACGCAAGCAAAACAGAGAAACACGCCTTTATGTTGTCAAAAAAACAATAAATCAGAAATGAAGGGAAACGTGGTCGTTACACAGCAATGAAATCCAGTCATTCACACCAGTGAGTTACACAGCAGCCAGTGGCTAACGTGCTCTGTGACAACAGATGTTGGCTTTTATAAGTTAGTGCCTGATGTGAAGCACCACATTGTGATGGTCAGTGCCATAAAAGTTACTTTTCCTCTTCTGAAAGATGGTCAACCTTACACATTCCATGACTTATCGTTGCGGAGAACAAAGCATTAAACATCTCTTGCAACAACTCTAAATTCCATTGCTTGCACTTACACTCATAACTTACCTATACGCTGCTGGCTTTCACAGCAATCTGTATGGCATCTGCAAAGAGATGCATCCCTGATGAGAAGTACATTGCACAATTGGATTTCTGAGGTTTCTGCAATGATGTGTAACAACGTCACAATGCTCTTCCAGACATGTGCAGACATCTCCATCTTTCAGTTTTGAAAATTGCTCCCGGGATAACTTGCTTCTTTTCACAGCTAGCATGCATTTACATTTGGGCAGTACATAAAAGGGCCGTTCTCCCAAATCTCTGCGAGATTTGTAATCTTCACGTGCACGAGATCTCAATGTGATCTTTGAGTGAGATCCTGTGCCTCCCTGGGACACAGACAGCTCTCCACTCTCCCTTCTTACAAAGTTTCACTTCTGAGCCTACAGTACTGTCTCATGTAGCACTTTGTTAACACTCATGATTAATGATGAGTTATATCTCCACAGTGTTGTATCCCTGATGAGAGATTCTCTGGGAAGTTTGCTTTGAAGGGGCACCCGGCAGTGATAAACGAGGGCAACGTCCATTGGAACATTCACGCTGCTCCCATAAGCACGTAGGACAGAGTGGACTGAAGTCTGAATCACCTTTCTTGGATCAACAATCATTTTCTTGGGATTGAAAACCTCTTTCCTGTCAGGCTCTCTGTGAACATGCTGCAGAATGTTGATACCTGGCACAGCATTCCAGGATGGAATGTTGAACACAGGAGTGGATATGGTTTCTGGGAAGATATGGTTCTCAAAGAGGAAAATGCCAGTCTCTGGATTTTGCTCCTGAAGACTGCTCATCATTGTTTTCCAGTCTGGGTGCTTAAGGGGAAGAATTATTTCATCAGCATCATTAAGAACCACAAACTTGCTCCTCTGCATGTTACGGTATATGCAGTCATTTAGAGCTGTGATTTGTCCATAGTAGCCAATGTGTGTTTCATCTTGCATGAAGCGCCACTTAGAAGAAACCTTGAGGTGTGAGTTTATTGGCCATGGAATTATCTCTACAGTTCCTTCTTCCAAATAAAACCTCAGGACTTTCTCCATCATCTGGCTACAGTTGTTCTTATAGATCACCACTTTCTGTACCCCAAGAATCTTGTACATTTCCATGCTCTGTATGAACTGTAAGACATTGTTGTAATTTCCAAACATGGCAGAGATGCATACCGTGAAGTCAACAGAGAAGGGCTCAGCCTTGCGGTTTTTAATTTCAAACCTCAACAGCTGGTCAATATTTCCACGTGGAGACTGATGAATTGATACATGTGTTGGATCACAGTTTTTGGGTTCCAAGCAAACTATATCTGCTGCACCATAGGGGAATCCAAATCTATCTGAGTGAACATCAATCTCTGCACTGGCCACCTTTATTTCACCATGGGGCTGGCAGCAAAACCAGCAGTATAGTTCTTTTACATCTTCATGGTGAACAATCCCAATCACACGCGTGACTTTGCCTTCTCTGTCATCAAAGTATGGGGATATAATAAAAGTTCTGTTATCTTTTAATGGTGTTATTACATTTTGAGCAGGTTTTCCCCTACAGAGGTGACCTGATGGAATGACAGTTTTTGCCTGGGGGAAGATTTTTCTGGTTATATTTTGTAGCTGAGGAGCTTTCCAGGAGCAGATTAAAATACTTCCAAAAATAAGAATACATGCAACAATAGCACAAATATGTCTTTTTCCACAGTGTATCATTGCTGAATTTCACAATTTGGAACTCAAGAGACCTTTACAGTCAATCTTCTATTCACTTTCTCTAAAAGAAAACAAAAGCAGACTTTCAGTGATTTGCTAAAAAGATGATTTTCCTCAATTTTTTTTCCCCACTGAATTGTATTCTCCTGAACTCAATAGGTATAGCCCTGATACTTTAGTATGAAGATCTATCTTTCGTGTAGGCTTGGCATTTTGAAAAGATGAAGCAATCTTCATTCGATTCTACTCTACAATTGGTCCCACTGGAACAGCTTCAGCTGTTTTGTTATATGGTAATGTATTGTAATTTGAATCATTCTGAGGCCTGGAAGACATTTTGTGTTAGTGAAGACTAACACTTTATCTTATTCTTAGGGTTAGTTTATTCTGCGAAGTAAAACTATTTATTTTCCCTCTCCTTAGAAGAGATGCTGTGAACACAAATCCCAACTGAATTCTTCTATATTGGGTAGGAATGGTTTTGCCCCATCAGTGTCCTTATTCCCAATAAGGACAAATAAAATAATTTCAGAGCCTGGTGTGTTGAGAGCCTAGTGGGATGCTATGGTATCGAACATTATCTAGAAAAAGAGCTTTGGAAAAAATGACCTTGTCACTTGTTCAGGTGGCCGTGATTACTTTAAAGGTAAATTACGTTTGCCACTACAGATGAAAACTCAGATCACAATCTCAAATTGGTAGCAGATTTCAGAAGGACTTTGTATAAATGTTTTGACCCTTTGTTGGGACTGCACACAGTACTGAACTTTTTGACCTTGCCACGGAAACACAGGATCTCTAAGATGTTGCCATATTAGATTTCAAAGTAGAGATTTTCAATATACATTCACAGCTTGGTATTTACCTTAAATACAGCTTTTGGGTCCAATCACTTCTTCCCATCCAAGAGAACAAAGTAATTGAGAAAGGTAGAGGAGATCAGAGACCCTGATCTAAATTTTACTACTTTTCTGGGGGGATGATTTACTGCACAGGAGCTGGGACAAGCTTGCCACTAGGTGAGATGGAAAAACACTGATAACGTCCCTCACCCTTCATGTCTGTCATGTTTATTTATAGAAAGTGTGTCAAGAGGGTTTTTTGGCTACAGATGCTCAGTGAAAAAGTCATACAGTATTCTGGTGAAAACTGTCAGTCTTACACTAGGCAGCTCTACGCCTTAAGAATTTCCTGTTAAATCAGGCTTGGGAAATTTACATTGAAATATCATTTCTAACGCTAATGTCAACCCAAATGTTAAAATCCACTACAGGCAAGCACTCATTTACTCTCTCTTCCTTTTGAAACTCTGCTACTTTCTAGCGAATGTAAAAATAGAGCAATTCCCGTACTTCCCTCCACACAGAAGTCACCATTTCAGTTTTACACAAATTACACAAAGCAAGAAGCTCACTTACACATTTCTTTGTGCCTCATGTCTTCTACACAAGACGATCTTTTGTCAATTTTTAACTCTATGCAAATGAACTTCTGATATACTTCTCATATTTTGTATGCATACATTACTGATTTTGGGTGAATTAAAATTCATCCCAAGAGCTGGTTTTTAGACCAACAATAGGCCTACAAGGAGAAGAAGCAGTTGGTCTGCTACTTCAGAGTTGTAGTTTTACCATGCTGAAAGTATTATCATTCACTTGATTTGGAAAAAAGTAAATTATTGATCCTATTGGAAAGCAGAGGACTTTAGGGCATGAACTAAAGGACTGTGAATAAAACATTATAGATAGAGAACATATAAACAAAGAAGAAAACCCCTTCTCTTACACAAAGGAGTCTTTAATGCCTGTGGAGACACATAAAAGTATGTTAAAGAACTGTTTAACTAACCTGTTGTAACCTCCCTCTCCCCAAACAATCGTTTTGTATTGGGAATCCTAAAGTGATTGCCAACACTGTTCATGTTTGTCTCTAATTTTGACCTGTTCTCAGGAAGACTGGTTGCGATGATATCAACTGATTGTGATGGCATCAATTCCTAGAGTACAAAGTAAGATTTTGGGTTCAAAACTGTGCCAGCTCTTTTGAAATTCACAGGCGACAGTCACTAGCTAGTGTCCACCAAACTAGGTGATAGAAAATGTGAAGTTTCTCTTTTTCTGTCTGGGGTAGGATCATTAAAAAAATTATTTTTCTCAGCTGTTGTCGGAGTGATACTTTCTGAACAGGAATAGCCACTGTCATTCTGAACAAGGACTCTACACACAGTTTTTAAGATATACTTGTTGTGCTCTGTACCATCTTTTTTTCAAATGGGTATACGTTGGTAAAGCCTCACTTCGTTTAATGTTACATTCCAACGTTGAGAAAATGACCACTATTTGATTTCCCTGCAGTCTTTTTTAGGCACTGAAAGAAAAAGTATAATTTTTGTGCTCTGAAACTTAAAAATAATCAGGTAGGAACCTGTTAAAAGAGGAGTTTTAAAGTACGTTAATGTCACTGGACCCTCCCTGACTGTTTAGATTAATACCAGTCCTGGTACAGAGAAGAAACCGGAAGACAAAGTTAAAGAAATTTCTTCAAACAAAGCAGTAAGAGCCTCGTCTTTATAGCTGTCTAATAGAAGCTTTCTAAAACAGTCACCCATTTTTCCTGCAACAGACAAAACCTCAGCCTTTTTCAGTTGATACATGAGGAGAAGATAGTTGTTAATGGAATCCATGATTGTTACGTGCAGAGTTGGTACGTCGCTGGATCGCGCAAAATTATGCCCTCCTGAACACAAGGAATCAAACAGTCGTGTGTTTACTTACAGTTTCATGCCTCTTTGTCTAGCACTTCATGCTCTCCAGTGCTCCAGCCTGGTTTCTGCCTTATGCTCCCTTTGAAATGAGAGACCCCACAACCTCTCGTCTCCTAACATCTGCTTCCTCCACAATTGTAATAGCACCTCTGATGGCCTGGGGAAGTCCCGTGACTTGGTTGGCTTCCTGTACTGCAAACTAGTTTGCTTTCTGCTCAGCTATTTTCTCAGTTTAACAACTTTGACTAGATTGACATGTTCTTCAGCTAATGCTTATACCTCTTAGCCTCTCAAGCAGGCATATTAACCAGAAAAATGAGAGATGATAGTTTCCTTTCTATTTACAGTGTCTGTGAAAATGAAAATGAAACTGCAGGAATGCTTTGATTATATTTGAAATATTTTTACCATTAGTCATACTTACTTGTTTCTCTACCCTCACATGTCTGCACAAAATAAGATCAACAGAAGATTTAGGCAGCTTTCATCTACCTGAGAATCTCTTCAGCACTGTCCAGGAGTGAAACAACCAGAAAGAAATGCCCACTTCTGCTCCTGCTTGAAGCAAGGAGCTGTGCGTCATGTGGTTGTGCCTATTTGGTAACTAGTCTCCACCAAACAGTGATATTAACAAATATTTTTACCCTTTTTTTCCAAGTAAAACAAGATGACATCAACAAAATTAATGTAGCCCCAGAACTCTATCAGTAACTTTAATACTAAACCAAAAAGAGTATTACGCTATTAACATCCACTTCCCTTTGTCACACACTAACTTAGTTCAATATTGGAAATTCTGATCCCCTTCATCAGTGCACTTTGTCAGCTGAACTGCTAGGTCAACATTTTCAATCATGTATGTCATTAAAACTCCTTGAATTCTAGATTGTTTATTAACCTAATTTATTCATTTGCTATCAGAGATATTTCCAAAAGCAGCCCCTGAATTTGCAGCTACTTTTCTCTTCGGAAGAAGATGTTTAGATGGAGGGGAGTAACAAGCACGCAGGTTTTTCTGACTTACTTACCTCTTCTTAAAGAGCTAAAAGAAAATGAAAAGCAACTGCCAAGTGATTTCTCAGAAAGCAGTTTTAAAACTCTAGCCTGGATCACACCCTTTAGGTTTTGGGTGTTTCTGAAGTGCTTGAGCCCCAAGGGCTGCAGTGTATACACACTCACTTCTGGAGAGCATTCAGGCAAACATTTGTAGCCACCTGACTGGAAATCTTAATCTCAACAATTCTCTTGGTTTTAGTGTGAGAACCGAAAAAATCTGCACTAAGCAAATCTGAACTAAATGTCTGCATGCTTCCTGGGCACAAGACTCATATTTAAAAGAACTGACAGTTAAATCTAGATGCAAATTGTGTTTTCCTAATAATTAAGTTTCAGTAATTTTCCCTATTTCAGTCACTTGTATTTCCATAATTCAAAGGGAAACAAAATACTCTGTGCTATCTTATCCATTCTATTGTATTTTAGATCATCTTGCAATTCTCATGTATTTTATTTAACTGTGCTAAAAGTGTTTCAGGTAAGAAGTAGTTGTGTCAATTAATCATCCTATAATAATCATATTAGAATGTATAACAATAGCAACACATTCTCCTTTAGCAGCTGCAACTAGGTCACACGCACTAGAAAGCCTTGACAAAAAACAAAAGCGAAAGCAGTTTGTACTTGCATCTCACAAAATAATTAAGGTGAATAAAGTATCACAGCTGAGCAGCACATCCATTCTCGTCTTTTTATCTAATATTCTTTTTGCCTTCCATTTAAAACAAAATAAAAAAGTGAAATTTTCTTGCTACACAACTTTTTTCAGACACTTAAGCAAACTCTTTAGCTTATCACCATTCTGTC
Organism: Penelope pileata; assembly: GCA_013396635.1. Taxonomy (NCBI): domain Eukaryota; kingdom Metazoa; phylum Chordata; class Aves; order Galliformes; family Cracidae; genus Penelope; species Penelope pileata. Next base: position 88,536 of record WBMW01005924.1, read on the forward strand.
ATTGTTTTCTCTTCTTGTCTGTAACAAAAGCCCCATCTTTCCTCATCCTATCTCCCCACAGCCTCCTGTGTCACTCTGCAGTTTCAGAGAACCTTAATATATTTGCTAGGAAGAAACACACATTTCCTCTTCTCTCCTCATTTTTTGCCTTCAGAAAAAGCATAAACTGGCTCTAGAATTCAGTGCAGCTGAGGATGCCTTCATTTTTCAGTGCCGAGAGAATCATCCAGAATGTATGAGTGCAGCAATGGCTGTAGTCTCCCCTAAGGACAAGGAGCTAGGACCTAATGGGGAGAAGACAGCCAGCTAGGCTGTCTCACCACCTCTAAGGGTCTCACCGTCCACAGCCCAGCCTTGCAGTTCCTAAGCAAGGAACCCAAGGGTAGGCCACGCTCAGGGCCATGTCCAGGCTCAGACCACGTCACAAGTCCACAGGATGAGGCATATCTGAGGTCAAGCAAAAAAGCCAACCTACAGGTCAGGCTCAGGCCCTTCTGCTGGGAAAGTCCAGAGAGGTGACACAGGACCAAGGCCAAGACAAGCAGTCAGCTTGCAAGTCAGGGCCAGGATTTGAATCAACAGGGTCCATAGCAGAGCTCAGGCAGAGACTGAGAGCTCAGAACTGTGCTTAAACACGCTCTGGGCCCTTGGACAAGAGTGTAGGAGGGTGACCAGGTGGGGCTACTGAGGACCTATTGGAGCCCACAGGGCTTTGACAGAATGCTTTAAAGAGCTACTTCATTTTTAACTGAGTTGCAAGATATCAACATATATATGCTCATTATATCGGTCAGCTACTTAAAAAACAACAAACACCCCCACCAAACAAAAAAAAACCCACACCAACACCAGAAAATAGAGAAAAATATATTTTACCTTTAGGACTTCACACTTTCATAAAACTATACTACAACATCAGTGCTGCATGAATTTGCTCAGGTCACTGTGGATTTTCCAGATGGCTTGTGTTTGCACCAGGAGTCCTTTTCTCCTTTCCTAAAGGAACTTTGTCACCTTATAATTAGAGGTGACTCCAAACTCCTACAACTACCTTTGACTTCCAGTTTCTTCAGCAAAAACTATTCTAGGAGTTCTCTATTCCTGGCCCCTCTCCTGGTGCCAGGTTACTAGTAAAATGAAAGAAGAGTAGAAGCCAGCCTATCTCAGTCTGATCAGCTGTGGCTTTGTGTAAATGGGAGAAGGAGCCAGCCCATTGCGAGTTGTACTTCAGTACCAATGTGTCCCTCTTCCCTGGCACAACTTTCCGTGGTGGCTACACTTTCTATGCAAGCTAGCCAGCCCTTCCCTTGCTTTCCATTTTCAGTCCTCTTTGCCCCATGAAAGACTACAATACAACATTGTTGCAAATGGCATTATACACTTCACTCCTAAGAGAAAAGCAGCAATATATTTACTGATATAAAATTGTGATTTAACAAAACTTAATTGTAAATAAGATGGTAACTTAAGACTCGAGACGGCTGGATACACTTGATCATTTACTGCATAGAGGATGGGGTTAAACATACTCATCCAGGAGACCCTCCCGCTGAGCCATGGGGTCCAGAGTGGACCCCCTTGCTTTCTAAACTCCTTGGATCACAGAGGTAAGGAGCCCAGGTGTAGCTGGATCCACTCCCTAGTCTCAGACGTGGTCAACAGTTTATATCTAAGGGATTGTGTGTGCACAATCAACCTAAGATAGAATCCTAGCAGAGCTCACAAAGCTTAACGAACTAACTTACTGAGGATCTGTATCATCAAGGTGTCTTAACATCAAGGTGTCCGGGATCTCTGCACAGGCGTAATTGCTAGAGGCATCCCTGCTGAAGGCAGGATCCTGTCATGCAGCCCAATTCCCTGCAGGAAAGCTCAAGTTGCTATTGGGCTGCTCACTATTTACAGGATATGATGATTGTCGACTCAGTCATGTTTTCTGGCACATGCTCAATTGTCCCTCAGCTGTTGAACAAGATGTCCACCAGCTCCTCCAGCACCTGGTTTGAGCCAGTGCTGTGATCACCATAATCTGAGCAAGGCCTCAGGTGTAACCAGTACCAGACTCACTGTGTTCCTGAGCAAGGCCTCGGGCGCAGTGGTCAGCATTTGAGCAAGGCAACAGAAAGGTGGAAAATGTGGTGAGTAGCACACTGTCACAGACATCACCTTCTAAAAGACAAGGCATTCATTCATTGCATTAACTGATGTCAACACAAGTTCACGTTGGTATTCTGTATTACTACAGGAAAATTTAACCATTTGGCTACAACTGACTGCTTCTGTTTCCAGAGTTCTGGAGTGTTCCCATGTATTCAAAATTATGATTATTGTGTTATTAAGGTAGTGGCGTCAATTAACAAATCTTCTGTGAAATAATTTATCCAGCTATTGTCTACCTTTTTGTATTCTGCAAAATTGCACATATTTTTCTCTATACAGACACTAGAATGAATCTGTTTGTTTTCTGATCTTTCTTGTTTGCTTCATGTTCAGCTACAGCACACTTCCAAGCCTGATGCACGGATTACCTGAAGCAACTGCTTGGAATGAGATCCACTCTTCCTAAAGCTGAATGGCTGACTGGTTGGCAGTAAGAGAAAGGCTGCAGATGAAGTCCAGAAGGACAAAGGCTACTTCCTCCAATTCAGTAATATCTGCACTTTCCTCATGCACAGCTATGTTTTTGTTGACGTAAAATGGGAGTTTTCATCCTTCCTAATATGCTTATCTGACTTGCTTTTGCATCTGAGGTCTGATGAGATGTGTAAACTTTGACTTTCTTTTTTCTTTGCACTAAAAGGAAAGGTCTGACGTATTTTCAGAATTTGATAAACACGTTGTTATTAATAGATTACAGCTATGGAAATACCACAACGTTACTAACTTCAGAAAAACAAAACAAAACAAAAACCCACAATTTAACTGTGCCCTCTCACACACAGCACCTTTTGATACCAGACATTTAAAGTAGCAACAAACTTACTAGCACAAACAGAAGGCTTGGACATAATGAGCATTTTACGAGCATTCAGTGCTCATCTCGACGTGTTCTATGACAGAAACACGTTGCATTACAGTGAAATACTGCAATACAGAAAGTAGTCCTCTCTCTAGCCTGAAATTTGCCTTTTTAACAATAATAATGTAATTCTGGAATATACTGAGTGTTATTCTTCCCGCCTAACGTGATCATTTATTTTCTATCCTGTTGCCGACTGGAAGGAGAAGAATTCCAAACGTTTTCCTTTTTCCATTCCAACTGATGCCGTCAGTGAAATGGACCATTTGGTAGATGTAAGAGTCACTGGTGCTTAACTTACAAAACATTTATAACAAAACACTGGATATGGGCATGGAGGAAAACTGTACTGACGCAAGTGACTTCTGAGACTACAAAGTAGTAGAGTTCTAAAAAAGTCTTCCTGTTTCTGGGGGAGAACAGGAAGAGGAGTTTAATCCAGGAAAGGGATATGTGCTTTCTTTTTCAGATTGGAAAGCAGCAGCTTTTTGCAGTCCTGTTTTGCTCTCACCGTCCCATTGGGTAACATATCATTTGTCTTCCAGACAATAAAACTATTATTTTGGAGAAGTTAAAGCACCCTACTTCTCAGACATAACGTGGAGCTTATTTGCCTCAAATGGGTAAAAATAGTGCTTATAACAAGAGAAATTATTAAAAAAATTGGACACTGGCTAACATTTCCATTTTGGTCTTTTCCGACAGAAAGTTCTACTGAACATCTGATTGCTTGGCTTTCCCTATTAGTGCTCAGTGTTTAAAAGTTCTGAATGAACACCAATTTCATCATTGAAATGAGAAAGGAAATTACAGATTTAAACCAGAAGATATTATTATAGATGTCTAAACTGATACACTGTGTAATGTGGGGCAGATAGTTGCATTACGGTGAATTGTATTTTCCTATTGGTTTCAGCAGGTAGAAGATGAGAACTCGTGTCCAAATAACGTCTAAATTCAAGTGCAAAGAAATCTATTTAGCCATACAAGTCAATATGCATATTCGGCTGTGATTAAATGATTTTCTTCAAAAAATAATAAAGTATGTTTGCCTCTGCTTTGGACTTTGCAAATCCCACTTGCAAAAACGACAAACTTGGAGGGATTTTCAATTTTCTGTCAGAAATTCTGCATTCATACTATTGAATGGCTACACACTAAGCACTACCTACACGTGTTCAGCAGCATTACCATTCATTCACAGGTAAGACGTGCTTGCTGCCTTTGAGCTGAGAAGTTCTTTCCGTATCTCTACTGTTCTTTTTCAAAAGATTTTATTGGTAATAGCATACATACTTTGCACATTTTTAAATTTACAACCAAATGCAATCGCTGTCAAAGTGAACAAACTTTTTTTTTTTTACAGTATTTAATTAGTGAAACAATCATTATCAATGTAACAAGCTGAAAAACACAGCAAATTGATACAAGACTGAGGTAACAAAATACTTTGCCAAAAACCTAGATTCCAATGCTAGGGTTTAGTGGTTATTACAGGTAAGACATTTCACAAGAATTATAGAAAGAATTCTTACACAAATGGCATGCATTGGACTGCTGGAAAATACGGCCAAAAATAGTGCAACAGTGTTCACACAAAACAAACCAAAATGTTGAAATTGGTTTAGATTACAATGTGACAAATAAGTTGCAATTTGAAAACTACTATCTTTGCCTCATTTTAGTGCTATTTGGACAAACGTATTTTGGCACTGAATAACGTTAAAATTGCAGATTAAGACGGTAATAATATTGACTAAACACATTTTGTATTTTCACAATTCTGCAAACAGTCAATCTGAGAAAATGTTTATTTCCATACAGCTATTGCACTTATTTATTGATAGGTGAAAACTTGGAAGGTTTGTGACATTTTTGAGAAAATGCTGTATTAATCACTACTTACTTACAATGTGTTGTATGCCAATAGCAGCTTTCAATTAACATAACCCAATGACAGGAAACCATACCAAATGACAACGCAAAACCTCAAACCAGTAGCTACAAGCTGTTTCATACTCATAAAATCATTGAATATTGGATTAAGGTACTTTTAATAATATTCTTACACTGCTTCATCATTCTGATCTTTTTTCTAATATTGTACAGCCATTACACAATTGTTCCATACTGAAAAGATGTTTACCTGACTAATGTGTACGACAGTATTATCTGCTGTGTTCGTCTCTCTTCCCTATATATGCTTTTTTACATTCAAATGATAATGATGTGAATGAGCTCAAGTTCCTCTTACACATTTCCATATTCCAAGGTTTAGAGTAAGATTCTGGAACATAGGAAGTTCCGCACAAATATTTGTAAGAACTTCATGGTGCGGGTGACGGAGCCCTGGCACAGGCTGCCCAGGGAGGTGTGGAGTCTCCTCCTCTGGAGATATTCCAGACCCATCTGGATGCCCACCTGTGTGACCTGCTGTAGGGAGCTGCTTCGGCAGGGGGGCTGGACTCGGTAATCTCTAGAGGTCCCTTCCAACCCCAGTGACTCTGTGATTATTTGAAGGGTTTTATTTCTCCACATATATATCTCTCTGATAAATAACTGGGTGCAAGAATCATTCATAAAGTTTCCATTCATTCATGTCACACTATTTCGGAACCTTTCTGGCAAAGATGCTTCCTTTTTAGTTAGGAATCTGTTTTAAAATAAGTGAAAATGGACCCTTGTGTAGCTACCTTTTTCACCTTGTGAACAGGTGCTATGGCTCATAATTTTGAATAAAAATATATTTTTGAAGAATCAAAGAATTTGCCTCTTGTAAATACAGTAACATACATAACACTTTAGAGATGCTTAAAGTCTAAAACCTATTAAGTTCTGAGTGTGTACAGGCAATCATTCTTTCCAAGGGAGGCCTGTTAGACATAACTGAAAGTCATCATGACATCTGCTAGTTTATCTCAATTTCAGTATGCTAGCAAGTATCTCATTGGTGTTGGCTTCCACTACATCACATTAGAAATGAGTAGTTGCTTACACACTTCTAATGCATATGCAGGTTATGCTGATAAGTGTTCCATTTCACATTTAAGGCAGATCAGGTTACTCCCTTTTAAGGAGAAAGGGCTACTAACAAAGTAACTTAAAAAAAACCAAACTTCACATGCACAGTTGTTTTTTGGTCACCATTCTTGAAGCTTGCAGTTAAGATTTCATTTGTGTAGACAATACCTTCTTCCTAAGTATTTATTTATTGGTCCACCTAAGAACGATAACGGGTAGTATTTTGACAATTCTTTCAGCAGACCTTTTCTTCTGTGACTTTTTTGGCATGATCCTACGACAAGTTTTACTTTGCTTGTAACGTCCAAATGCACACTGATGCAGGACAGAAACATTTGATTTGCTTAGTTTGTTATCTCGGTCTCCCCTTACCAGAATTTTAGAGATTTCCACAGTTGAGGAAATAATACTTATTTTGCAACTGGAGCAGATGATGCATGTAAACACAACTGAAAAGAAAGAACTAATGTCCTCTGGGTAGTATTTGGTAGCTCACATTTCAACCCAGTAATGCAGGGATGTTTCTACTATGGCCGTGTTCCAGTATCCCTTTATTCATAAATTTCATATCTGCACAGGGATTGAGAAGTAAAGACTCTGTCTTTAGCTTTAAGGGTACATGTGTAATCTAAAATAATGAAGAAACTGCACACAGATCAAAACAGTTCAAAACCCTACAAATGCTAAAATTACACCAGAGACATGACCATAGGTGGCATACTCAGTAAAATGGCAGTCCATGTAACCTGCCTTCTCTTGAATAACCTCGCTGACAACTAATCACAAAAGTCCACAGGTGCAGAATAATTTAGATGATATACTCTTACAGTTTGAATTCATTTACTGATTCACCACATTCAAAAGCTTTTACATTGTCTCTAACAGCATTACAAGCTCTGCCTTTGCTGATACTTGTGTTCACTGTTGTCTTAATTTAACAAGCAGGGAGAAAAAAAATATAAATATATATTGCACTATTTACATAACTCTTGAGCCATCAAAGTATCTGTCAACTTTACATAAATTTTCACGTCCCAGGACACAAGTGCAGGAGTTGTCAGGAACCTGTGTTCTTGAAAAACTGGTATGCATTAGGCTTCGTTCTCAGGACTCTGACACGAACACTTAAAATAACACAAAAACTACAGTCGACCTACAATCAACAATACAGATTGCTATTGTTAGAGAAGTTTCAGAAACAAAATTGAGAAAATTATGCAAGTCCACAGAATAAATACCACTAATACGAGGGAGCTTGTTCTAATATAGGCTCTTCTCACTTAAGTTGACTTCTATTTTTTCATGGTCTATAAGCTAGATGTTGGCTTGCACATCTCTCCTCCATGCAATCTTAGGAAACTAAGAAGAGGTTTTCCTCCTACTGTGCTTAATGAACTTTGAATAGTTATGCCTTACAATAAAAGAGTTTTAAACAAAAAAACCACTGAACTTACCATGGGAATAGAAAAGAACAGTGACTACAGGAGTGCTAGGGCACAGCAGGGACACAGCTATGGATGCAGGAAGAGTTTCTTCACAGAACAGGCTCTAATTAGAAGGCTGTTGTTTATTTTTTTGTTTGTTTTTCTTTTAAATTCTGTGGACACCAGTGCAGAGGATTGTATGTACCTGTCCCACTACCAGACAGTCTTGTCTAGCTTTCATTGCCATAATAATTTTAGAACAGCAGTACCATGATACATGTCACATAAGTGCATTATATATGGGAATTGAGTGAGGCTGAGTCATCAACAGAAATACAGAATAGAAAACAGTGATATGGAATCATTCTGAGGAGCCAGGGCCATGTACTGTAGGACTTGATCACTTTCTTCCCTGTATCAAGGAATATATGATGAACAGCATTCAGATTAAAGAAGAAAAAAAAATTGTAACAGCTATACCACTGGCAAAAGAATGAAAGAAGACCTTTAAGACAACATAAATTTAAAACCATACATCTTAAATCCATTGTCAGGGCATTCCTGAGTAATGTAAATGAATGAAAAGAAAAACAACTGCCCTGTGCCAAAATACATTTTTCCCACATAGCTCAAATGTGAACAGAAGAACTGTCCAGAGATTTGATATAAAATCTGAGGCAGCCACATTGCAAAACAACTCAGTGCACATAGGTTATAAAAACATCATTTCACAATTTTCTATTCTAATTGTCACTTTGCAGCAAGTTAACACTGTCAATTATTCTGTGCATTAGAAAGAAATGAAACCCAACATGGGCCAAATGTTCTTCAGTCACACAAAGCAGCTTAACAATAAAAAGAACAATTTAAAAAAGGATAGGCAGAAGATACGATCCTCGGGCTGTGGTCAAACATCAGTTCAGGGGCAGTCTGTGACCATAAAAAGTTGAAGGCTCTAGAGTCCTGCAAGAGTCAGGATTAATCTTCTGTCCATGTAACTGGTCTACTTTTACTCAGTGCATGAGACTATATCTGGTCCTAAGGACAACATTCACTTTCTGATTTTAAAAGCTGTGTCAGAATCACTTTCAAGTTACACAGGAAAGTGCTGAAATAGTTGTGGCTGGCTCACATCAGGAAAACTACGCTTTTCTCCTCTTCCTCCTTAGAGAACAATAGCTTCTTTCTTCAGTTTGGCACTTGAAGTCACATCAGGTAAGAGAGCAAATTATTCGAATGACATTAGATTAGCAGGTACCTGGAAGAGAATGCAAATTATTCAGCAGTATATTGCTCCTTAGCATATTGCAGCATTGGGAAGCTGCAAGGTTACAAAATACAGTGGGCTGATAGATTATTTTTCAATGGAAAGCTGTCATCGGTCTCGAACAGGCCCAAAAGAGAGCGAATCCCATAACTGAAAGAAAAGACTCAAATGATTTTTCTACTTGTGGACCAAATCTAACCAAAGTCTTCTAAGAAATAATTAGTATGCATGGGATGTGTGTCTATGTGTGAGGAAGATTCTTGAGTTGTGTTCTGTTCTATGTCCTGTATGGATGAGCACCCTATTAATATAAGCTTTGGAAATCTTTTTAAGAATGAATGCTTTTTTCCTGAATGAAGCTGCTACATAAAGGACAAATAGCATTTTATAGGACACTCTTTTCAATGGTGCTTCTAAACCCAGTCATCAGTGTAAATGCCAGCATGTTGGCTACTTTCTCTTTGCTCATGAGAAAGTCCCTTTTGAAGTACAGATGGGGCTACCTCACTTGGAGCAGCAATTACAGAGGTTGTATGCTGTTGAGGTCACCAAACCTATAGGCAGACCTGTGCAAACCCCCATTTTGGGTGGAGATTCTGATTCTGTAGCTTTAAGTGTCTTGTATTCTTCCTATTGAAAAACTGGATCAATGTACAAAATGACTTGTCCCCACAGGACTGTGTGTGGATGCAGATTTAAAAGAAGTATCTTTTCTATTAAGGGTTTTCTGCAAAATAGACAGAAGTGGGTAGAAATAGTTTCCCAGCCTTACCTGAGGTTTGTTGCTTTTGCATGCATCATCCAAATGCTTATGCCATAATATTGCATGAAACCTTGAACCAGTCTGGAACTTGTAAACATTGCCTATAAAAATAAGAGAAATAAGAGCTCTAAATTTGCAGACAGACGTGCTGCTTCAGTGGATTTGGATTCTTACACAGAATCCAAAGTCCTTAAGTAAACTGTTAAATTAGCATTTGAGGAGCATGGTGCTCATACAATCAAGCACGTGTTATGAATTTGGTTAGTAATTATTCAATAATCTTTGGGTGAAGGCAGTATGGAACATGTGCTCTGCAGAGCTAAGGCAAGTGTGTAGGAAGAGAGGCCAAATTACAGCTACAGAAAAGACCAGGATCAGTGAGTGGATCTGATTTACTCCTGGCTTTATTCTCATTAAGACTGTTGTAGTTATTGCCAGACTTCTTATGAGTATTTTTGATATTTGTGAACTGAGTTTTCTTCAGTGTCCTACTGTGTGTTTCCTCCATGCTTCGACATTTTGTAAACTGTTTCTTGCTATCAAATACGCTCTGCATTTCATTCAACAACCAAGAGATGCACTCAGCATTGTAGACATGAATCCATGCCCAGTACTGAAGCTAACCACATGAGAAGTGAAGGAGGCCTCAAAAATCTTCATGTAATCACTCAGAAAATGAAATAATTTCTTTGTCTTTCCAATCTTTTTTTTGAAGTTGGATCAAGTTGGAAGAGTTATGGCACTTCAAAATTAATTATTAAAAGGTAATTAAGAATAATTTAAAAGGCTTTTTTGGCAAATGGTTTGATGTTTGAAGAATTTTCATAGGATTTTAATTTTCCTCGCTGCAAGTCAAGATTTGATATTGGCCAGTTTAAAGAAAGCTACTCAGAAACTCAGAGATCAGGGCATGAGGGTACCTACAGATATCTCTCATTGGTCAGGCAATTTCTGCAAAACTCGCACTGTCAAGATGCAGCAATATCTCTGTAGGCACCACAAAAGCAGTAGAGGATATTGTAGAATTATGTTCAACTTAATTTGTACCCTTCCTTGAAAATCTCTCTTCGCTCTTTTAAATGAGTATCACTGTAAGTGCCGTCATCTACAAACTCATCAAATAGCTATTACTCTACTTTGTATCACAGAAATATAATGCAGAGAATGCCCACCCTGCAACATCTACCTTTGTCGGGGTTATTTAGCTGAAAAATATCAGGATGTTCAGGGTCATCAGGCAGTGCCACCATCCAGCCCACAATGGAGACCTTTTTACTAGGTGTAGATTTATACTGAAAGAGACAGAAAAGTAAGTCACAGCTAAGACTGTACTGGGGATCAACTTTTTGCTATAGAAGGCGTGCAGACATGTTGCTTACCCTAGAGTAACAGCAAGTACACTTCAAATACCCCTTCAGATCTAGTTATGAATATGCAAATTTTGTTTCTAGGGCAAATTTAAAGCTTACGTGTTTTCTTTCAGTGCCTCTTAAAGATTTTGCTCCAAAGTACAAAATAGTTGATCCTGAAAGCATAACCCAGTATCTAGTCCATGAGGAGAGCTGAATCAGAAAGGAAAAAAAACAGAAATGTAGCATATTTCAGACATTTAAAACAATCTATTCACTAGCAAGTCCAAGTGCTGCCAAAGTTAAGTTCAGATGCAAAGAACTGGGAGTTAGATAAAGAGAGTGCTCTTGTGTAAATTAGATGAGATCCCTAAATCTGCGTGGCTGGCTGTGAATGCAACCATCTCACTTGGTATCCCACAAAAATATCAGGACTGATTGCTTCACAGTAAAGTAGTGTGCTGCCTTCTACTGGAAATATCTCTTGTTATTGATCAATAACGTTTATTAAGATGACATTTCTGCATACTTCAAATCTTTTAGGATTGAACAGCAGGGTTCCACATAAAAGCTTTCAATGAACTCTAAAGAAAACAAAAATGATCAAGCATGTAAGATCAGAACCACTGGAAACCTGTGAATTTAGGTTAAGTATGAATGACCATGACTTTTGTGCTAAGGGTGGATGCCCTGCAGCCTTCCCAGTTCACCGTGGTATTAAACTTCTGCCCTCACATAAATGCATGTTGATTTAGGGAGCTGCTCGTGTCTTGCTCTGCCGCCACAACCTAGAGAAATGAGTTGCAAGTGAAAGGAGAAGCAAAGGTGCTGTAGATCAAATGACATGCAAGGATTACAACCTTGCTATAACCCAGTTAAAATTTTCAACATGATTTTACAGTTGCTAACAACAAGGAACATTTTTTTGTGTGCCATCAATCTGCAAACTGAATCTAATCCTAGAAATTAAAACAATCACTATTCAATAAGAATTCCAGGAAGAATTAGAATCACTTACAGTAGGTTTCTTGCCTTCTTTGAGCAATGTTTTTCTTCTTAAGGGCCCTTCCATGGTAATGACTCCCGAGGAACTACCTAATGTGCAGCTGCAGGCCCCTGTTGGGCTAGAGACATAACATTACCATATGTTTTGAAACAAATAAGGACAAAAGGTAAGTAATATAATTTGAATATACTTTTCCCGCATTGCCTTGAATATATTGCATCATTAATTAGACACTTGACTCTGTATCTGTTTTTCAGATCTATATACTAAAAAGGAACCAGGATCTTTTAAAACAGGGAACATCAATGAAAGAGTCTATTCTAAGGGATTAGACATGGAAAAAAACCAAACAAACAAACCACAAAACCCACAAATGAAAACAAAATAAATACAGAGCCCGGAAGTCAAATTAAAAATCAGCATTTTTCTACATTTTTTCTGGTAAATTCAAGAAATTATCTGGATCCAAATTTTTCTGCTTAAAATTTCAGCAATTAGAGTTCCCACTTCAACTATCAAAAACGAATGTTTTTACCTTGGTTAATTAAAAAAAAAGTTGGGATAACTGAGTAAAAATGCCAAATAATTTATTGTTCAATAATTAAAATATATTTTTCCTTGCCCAGTACAAGCACAGAACTTCTCATATACTACACTGAGAAAGTGCTACAACTGAAAGAACCCAAATACAGGCTAAGTTTGAAACGTAAACTGTCACTAAGAACGTGACAACCAAAGACTGATTCATAGGTGATGATCTACTAGAATTATCTGCTGCTGACCTCTTTTCATCACCTTGTGATCACAGCCCTGATATTTTTATAAATACAAGGGCCAATGCAGTTTACTAGAGCCACTTAAATCATGTCTGATAATGAATGCAAGGAAAGGACATGCATATGATCTACCAGTCAGTTGTGAAAGAAACATAATTCTGTCTATGAACAAGTATGACAGTACCACAAAAAAAAGCTGGTGAATGTGATATACACAGCAACAACACCTATACAAGATCTTCATTTCAAACTAGCAAGTGCGACTTCTTTAATCAAATGGAATTGCCTTATCTGTGCTAATGTATATTCTTGCTAGCTCTAGTTTTCTAATATAATCAGCAGAAGACTCCAGAAAAGGAAGAACGAATGCAAGCATTAGAATTACTTGACTGTGGATAAACGAAATAAACGTATTTTAGGGAATGGTTCTCTGCAGATTTAATACGCCTTTCTCATTTTTATCTTCTTTTATCATATACTTACAGCTTGCCTGAATTTTTGAAATAAATTTGCCATAGACGTGCATAAGAGAATATTTTCCAAAAGCAGCTATAGCTGAAATATTGTTAAAGTATATATTCCTTTATTTACATATAATGTGTACATTCACATTCCTGTATAACTTGTGCTGCTGTCAGATGTTACTAGCTCAGGAAAAATGGCTGTACTTATTTTTACAACTTAGATCAACATTTTCAACAAAGGCCAGAGCAAACTGATTTAGACAAAATAAAAACTGCCTGGATTTAAACTCCAACTAGATCTCAGCATTTGCAGAACATTGTGTCTGGGGCCTTTTTTCTTTACTGCTTATATATACTTCTTATATATACATACTACTTCTTACATATACTTCACCTCCAACTACCATGGAATTTATGAAGTTCCAGTCATGTATGGATGCAATAAATGGTTTTTATCACTCTATACACAGTTTCCCAAGTCACCTCTCTTTGGGCTGTAAATGAATTATCTGCTTCTGAGAAGTCCATGCTTTAGCAACTAGCAACACTGGCAGTACCTGCTACATAAGCACTGCAGATGTTCCCTTTTCTACTCAGGGTCCAATGTCACACCTCTATACTGTACAAAACCAACATATCCCACTAATGCTCCCTGACACAAACAGATGTTATGGGTAGCTGTTCTACAAGTCAGGAAATAAATTGTGAGGAAGCGTCAAAAAGGTATCCTTCTAACAACACTACCTGTCACAGACAATTTTATTAAAAACAAGTAAATAAAAAATGACGTGGCCTTCATGACAAACGTGCTTCTGTAATGTCATAAAACTCAAAACAAAAAATAGCTTTCCGCAATACAGAAGACATGTAATTACAAGTTAAATCAACACCTAAGCTGAATTTTATCTGAATGGGCCTTGACACTGTTTTAGCACTGACAGGAATTTTTACATGTGGGATAGGAAGACTCCCATAGGTTGGCATGGTCATACAAGGATACTTTCGGACATAAAATACCTTAGGCTAGGGGAGATAGAGGCCCAAATGAAAGTTTAGCACCATAAACTGAGTGAGGCAGGCCTGAACTGTACCTGTAGACACAGCTTCGACTCCTGGGAGAACTCCGGATTGGTACTCTCCAGTTAGGCCCCAGTGTGGCATATAAACGACCCCTGTTTGCGAATGTAAATATCTGATGAGGGAAAATCTAGTCTGAGATTTCAACAGTTAGGGTTTGGTAAACATGAAGGAGGTAGTTACCAATTTTTTCAGGTCCATGAGAAGAAAACACAACTTTACAGTGCTTTACTTTAAAAAGTTTTCAATTTTTTATTAATTGATCAATAATTAGATAAAAATAACTATTGTTTTAGAACTTATTTGTGCTAGGGTCAGGGTCAGGGTTAGCATCATTCAGGAATTTCTCAGCTAAATCTGTGTAGTGGTCAGTGAGTGTAAACAAAAATTAACTTACCTTTCAAGCCCTGATGACAGTTCCTCACTAAATTCTGAGCTTTCACTGCTATCTAGAAAAAGAGGAGAACAGAAAAGGAGTGAGAAAGCCACGCAGGGGAAAACAAAAAAAACATTGCATGTGCATCACTAAAATAATACTTATATGCTATCACAGAAATTGCTCACTGAAATAATGTTTCCAAGTTAGTCTTTAGAGTCCATGTTAACATCTAAAATTGGAAGAGGCTTACATAAGCCCTCTCATTTATAATGTATCACTGATGAAGTCATCATTGCTGCTGTGTTTAAATACCAGAAATCTGCACAGTACTTTTATTTTCATTGTTGCTTCTCCATCAAAAGCTAAATACTTCAGAAACACAAAATCAAATTACTTTGTAAGACAATACTTGTACCACAGCATCTGTAAGTCAATTAAAACCAATAGACACAACATTATTGTTCATTTGCAACAAGCCAGCACACCTCTAACAGACAGTATGCCAGCTGCTGCTAAGAGCTATAACAACTCATGTGATGGAATTCACAAAGACTGTCCCTATTTCTCATCCAAGCCCATGATCAATTTGTCCATCCTTCCCTGGCATAGCTATTAGACTCCTTTTTGATTTGCCCAAGAGTGATATTCTAAAGCTTAGTATAACACACAGTGAGCTGTGACTGTATTTTCTGAAGTTCAAAGATCATTCAAGTGTCAAGCTCTCCTTGATCAAACATCCTGCTACCCTTTGCAGAAATAACCTGAGTCATGAAAAAGTCTCCTTCTCTTGCTTAGAAAACAGATTATTGATCTCTGAATTTATTATTATAGTTGTCTTAATAATTATAGTACCATAATGTAATTGTCATCATTTTTCATAGGTTTGTTTTCTTTTGCAGTGCAAGAGAGCACACACAAATTATTCTCACATCTCCTAAAATATATAACCAAAATCAAAGTTTCCTCCATGAAAATGTAGCTTTTGAAATATATATCTGCTTTGCAGTAGCATTTTTTTTCTGGTGAAAGCTGTCAAACACTCCACGTTACATACAGAACATGTACAAAGACAGTCCTGCTTCAAGCCACTTTTACCAAAACCATCAGTTTATCTCTGCAGCAGGCTGAGATAAACTCGACCAAGTAGCTGAGTAGTAGCTCTGATCTACTTTCTTCTATGCAACAGACCAATCTTTGCCCAGGAGACAACAAGCTTCGTAATTCCCTGCTTTTGGGTATCTCTGTGACTTTGCCAGAGAACTGGGACGGAAAAGCAGGCACATCAGCCCTCCACTCAGATGCTACCTATGGAAACGCCGTTGGTGAAAAGCGAGTTCAGTGCGTGGCTGCGGGTCGGGCTGTGTGACTCCAGGACGCTGTCATCCAGGAGGTGGCGCGGCCTCTCCGTCGGGAAGGTGGCGCTTTTGCTCTCCACCACACTGAGCTGACACATCATGCTGGAAAATTGGAAAGAGAAAAATGTAAGAGCCCTCTTGTGTCCTCTGATAACAACCATTTGTGTCTGGTATTTCCACCCAGACTCCTTTATCATGCAACGATCTATAGCGTATATGTGTCTATAGGGTATTAAGTAGCAAGCAGATAAATGGTACTGCTCACACTGGTCCAGCAGCCTTTCAAAGTAACAATTGTTGCATTTCTGCAGATGGGAAGCTATTATGCATTTTTTTTTTACCTCTCTCTGTACAATATCTGAACATCTTGGGTGGATGCAAAGGCAGAAAAGCAAGCAGACTCCTGCTAAGGCACTGCTCAGTGGTCCTGCACTAAGCTGAACTCATGTATCAATCACATGAGCTACTTTTCCTTAGCCCACTAAATGTGAAATTTGCTATATGCTCCTATGCTCCCCTTAACTGGAGAGCAGGTGCCCTCACTTAGCCGGGTAAATGCTACAAAGAGTTTCTCATCTGTAGAACTGCAGAGAATACTGTCAGCAAAAACAACAAAAAGTGCCAAGAGAAAACTTAGAAAATACACAGTAAAGCCTGAAGCACTCCTGCAGTATAGAAAAGGGAAGAGGCAAATACCAAAGAATGCGTTGTGCTGCCAGATTAAACCTCTGTGATGCATGAAATTGCCTGAGAGTGACGCAGTGCGGAGTACCCACTTGTTTCCCAGGCTGTGACTCTTCCTGTGCCTCGGTACAGGAGGTGTAGGTAGACTTGCTGCTACTGAGGTGTCAGGACACGTTGGTCTCCTGCTGAATTTCATAATTGCTGACACTTCAGATGGACCTAAAAGACAGAGATCGTTTAACACTGAATTGATGCCAAACCCAGAAATTCATGGGCTGGTGCATTTAGCAGCTGATTAAAATGAATTGTTACAGATATCCTGAAGACGCCATTTCTTAAGAAGCGTTTCTTGCACATCAGTGTTACAGCATCCATTTCTGCTATGAATTAATATCTATATAGTTTAAGTGCCTGGAAGTAATCTTTAAAATATTTTTGCACATACTTTCAATAATGAACTCCTACAAAAAGTCTTGGCACCCTTACAGTAGCTGGATGCGCAAAATAGAGCCATAAAGTCAGTTTGTATCTCGGGTGTGAGTAGGAATGTTCACACATATGTTTCGAGTTTCACTTACAACTCCACGTTGTGAAAAAACTGTAAACAATCTGCTTATACTGACTCATGGCTTGAGCATGTAAGAGAAAGCAGGAGCTTTTCGTGTATCTTATGGCCAGACAGATGTATTACTTTCAATAATCTATGAGATTTAGGGATGTCTCACTGCAATTATTCTTCCTCTCATTTTATAGATTTTATGAGGTCCTGTGGAAAACATGGACAAGCTGTTCTAGCTCCAGTTCCTTGATGCTGTTCACAAAAGATTGCCAGTGAACTCTGCAACACAGCAGAGAACAAGGCCTATCATCCTCAGTGAATGCAAGGCTGTTCTTGGCTTCACAATAAACAGTTAAGATTTCATGGTTAAATATTTAGTTGTGATGTCGGTACTTCTGACAGAAGTGGGAATGGTCGTCGTGAACATGGCTGTCTGTCCCACACATACTTATCTCCAGACCTGGTACAGCTTAGGTAGCAGCAGAAGAGACTACCTTACAGAAACTACTTCTTGGACACTCCAGTGACCATATCTTATTCGGTTTCTGGTCTCTAATCTACAATCGCCTGTTAAGAGCTCAACAGAGATATTAAACTTCGTGATGTGAAAAAACACAGCTCTTATTAGAATCCTAACAAAAGTGTCCGGACTCAAATGACTGACAAATAGTAATAGGAAAAAAACAACATTCTACGGCACAGACTGAAGATGGGATGTACACTAGCAACAGAAATGATTCTCTATTTGTTACATAGCCTACTCCAGCTCTCCCCAAGCACAGAAGTTATTAATCTGTTTCTTAAAGGGAGAACTGAGGATTCATGGGATGCAAGAAGGAACGCGACAAGGAGAAATGAGTTTGTCTTAGTACTGGGCAAAAAATAAAATGGACAGATGCAAGATGCTTTACTGTCCATACCCATTCTGCAATATAGATTTGAATGCAGTTGTATGAAATACAAGAATTAAATCCAAACTGTATGTTTATTTCCACATAGCCTAGACTCTGGAATTTCACTATGAGCTGGGTCATCATTATAAAGATTGTTCTCTAGTGGAAATGGGAAAATCTTCATCCAAGCAGTGTTCTGCAATGTTTGAGAAAAATGTTCATTGTCCAGTTTAATTAACAACGAAAGAAGCCTCAAGAAAAGGAGAAAGCAGCTGAGAGAGGGGAAATGAGTTCATTAGAAGAATCTTCATTAACACTATTCATTAGATCATTTAGTAGGAGAAGAAAAAGAGAAAACACTTTGTAGTGCTGTTTTCTGCTTTCTTTCTGCTTTCATCATATATGCAAAGGGATTTTTGCCTGTTTGCTACCATTTGTTTATCGCAACTGAGAATTTGTGAAACATGACACTATAGTAGGATGAGTCATCGGCATATGTGGCTTCAGAGAAGGTCACATGCTTAAAGGTCACATGCAATTCTAAAAAAATGCATTTTTAATCATTTCTTGATCCAGAGATTCAACCAGAACCATATGCCTGGGAGGCTGGAAGAAAAATACTGAGTACAATGTTCTGCTGCATTTTCAATTAAAATATTGTATCTGAGCTGTAAGAAGACATTGGAAGCTTTTTTTTCCCCTGAAGTTGAATAGGGTTCACCTTCCTCTTGTGCCATGGAGGCTAAGCAGAAGTTAGAATATAAAAAGAATGAATCTTAGCACAATTAGGTGGTGACTAATCTATTGTAAAAACTCTGAACTAATATTTCACCAACAGGCAGGAATTCCAGACCCGATGCATTATTAGCAAGAACATACATTTCTCTAAAGTCTTTAACCATAACATTTCATTATGAATTCTTAAAATGAGTGAAGACTAGCCAAATGCACTCAAGCTTCAGAAATTATTAAAAACTCTTTGTCTGAAAATCTCCAACCATTCTGACAGACCGGGAAAGAGTTCTCTCTGCATGCTCAGTTTATAGTGTCTTCCCATCAGTTATTTTCAACTTGTGAACATTACCGTACTTAGGAATGCTGAGGTGTTTACTACCTGCTAAGAAGCTCAAATTACGTTGGAGCTGACACACTGCGAAGACTGTGACAGCGAAAAGAGAATTTTCCTGAAAATGGTTAGTGTGTGTCAAGGTTATTGTTGCACCTTGTAGCGCATTAAATGTGATGCTCCTTAATCTGGCTACGGGATTGGATCAGTTTTGCTTCCTGTTGTGTTGCTCAGATCTTTCTTGCACTACTGCCAGTTCTAAATCGTGATTTACAGTAAGTCCTTTGTAAGGGGATGACATTATAGTTCACAGACAGCTACTGAAACATAATGTTTAATAAATTACTGAAACTACAGCCTGTGAAAGAGTTGCAATCTCAAGGCAAACCCTTAAATGAGTATCAGTATGATGCAGCGCTTTTTCACACAGACACTATGCCACAAAAAATTTACAAAGTTATTTCAACACAATACATAATAGTTTAATAGATTAAGTTTCTCACTGTGGAGAGTCACTGAGTTCAAAACAGCAAGACTGTTTGATCAATTTGATTCAAAGACATTGTTCATTGACACAAAGCATCAAAACAACAAAAGAACAGCAAAATAACAAGTCTTGAGCTGACACAATCAAGCCATAGAAAAATCAAGGTCAGTTGGATTTGTCTTCAGGTGTTTTAAAGAGTTTACAGATTCAAATGTTATCCCTACCCAAACCTACCAAAAAAGAGATTAAGTCTACCAATAAAAATAGTTCTTTCAGAATTTTCACTCTACAAGTCTATTTTCATTTAAGAAATTAAATCCCCATTTAGGAAGCATGGGGTGAAATTTACAATATAAATTTAACAGAAACAAAACTATTTGAGTGATCATTTGAACTTAATTATAGCAAGAGCTTTTATTAACCTGGCCAACTTCAGAGCAGAAAAGGTTTGTTAAGATGAACTGAAACAAATTACGCAATATGACTAAGAGGACTGTTTATCTTAGATTGAAGACTCATATAAAATCTGTTGTAGTGATTTTCAGTTCAGGTTAAAATACTGCCTGACTAAGGCGAGACGTCCCAATGGTGACAGAATTTGTTGGAACAGGTGTAGGAGCCTTACAATTTGAGCCAACAGTTGTAGCCCAGCTTCCCTGCTATTAGATGTGGTAATCACAATTGCTTTAACCAGTCCTGGGAAAGGAGATAATGGGCCTCAATTCCTAGACTGGTGCCATTAGGGAAGATTCTGATAATATAGAACAGAATGCTTTGTGGGAAAAGGTGAAGACAAATATCAGCTGTGCAGATATAACACTGTCTGGAATGGCCATTTTCTATGTAATTCTGCAGCTTTTTCATCTCCAAGTCAAGAGAAGGAAATAAATACAGTTTGGCTCTGTTAAGTCTGTGTTAAGGCAAAAAGAATCTAAGCTTAAAAACCTTCAGAAAGTCTTTACATCTGCTCTTTTGTCAGATATTTAAGAAGAAGAACTGTGAAGTTCAGAGCTCTCATTAGACTGGAATTCCGCTGCAGGGTACAGTCAGTTCAGTAAGGAGTCAGGGGTGTAGAGGGTGTCAACATGAGTTATGGAGCACAAGGGAGATGACCTCATTTCTGTAAAGGGGTAAAAGACAAGTGAGTCTGTGCCAAGAAGGATGCCAAAGAGGGTAAACGGTGAGATACTGATGAAAACTCCACAGACCAAGGGATGTTTATGGACATACCAGACTGCTGAGCAGTTAGCTGGGGGACCTATGCCTGATACTGCTGATAACAAAATTCCAAAACTTAAATTCATTTGAGATTGAGTTATTTTGCCCAATTTTTTTTTCCCCAATAACTGAAGTCATCTGCTACTGCTAACTCTCTTTACTCTCCTGGCTCCACTCCTAGTGCATACTGTTACCATGATTGCTATTCTGTTATTTTGCCTTTCATGGAGACAAAGCACTCTTAGTAGGATTTTCCAGTCAGCTGGCATAAACAAGGGTTAGTTTGGTTTTCATTATTTCTCAGCATCATTTTCAAGGGTATGCTGACACGCACAAAAAATATTGTATAAAAATATTAAAACATTATTAAAAATTGTTTGCATTAGAGAACATAAGACAACTTCATTAGAATGAGCTGAGTGCCGTTCAGCAGTCTGTGGCAAGAACATTTGGAAAAGTTTACACATGTCCCAAAGGATCTCACTGTTTTTTTCCTTTGCATAATTTTTCCATGAACAATCCTTCAAATGTTATAAATGAATGTTACTTTTGCAATCCTTCAGTAAAACATGTGAACATTTACAGTCTCCAGAGTTCTTAAAAAAAAGCAAAAGGGTGAAGAAGTTATAGTTCACAAAGTTTTCTCTGCTAAAAGTCTATCAATAAACCAATACTAGGCAACCAAACAGAAAACTGAAAATCAGTTGTACGTTATATGCTGAAAAACTGAGTATCAGATTCTTCTGTAAGGTGAAACAGTTTCAACTATTTGCTATTTTCTCCTGAGAAGCTAGGAAGTAAAACTGATGCTTGCCAGCTCTGTATCTAAAATTTAACAAGGACATTCTAAGACACAGACTCTCTAGTTAAATCTTTGCTGTGAACTTTTACTGTTCTGTTGCCATTGTAACCAAAGTCAGTGGGTGTCAATTAAAACTTTCAAATACAAAGACCTACTTGCAAAGCACACAATGAGGAACTTAAGAACAATGTTGTGCACGGAATCAAGAAAGACAAAAATAATTAAACATAGAATGATGGGTATTGTCAAAGCATAGTTTTCATTTTCAAAATATTGCTTTAAAATCCAGCAAGGTTCTATTAATGCATACAGCACATGGGAGACACGTATGTTACACCCGCTTCTCAGACAAGAACAAGGTAACAACAGGAGCCTGGCTGCACTTCTCTGTGCCTCCTCAACTCCCCCAAAAGCCTCACACACTCACTCACTGAAAAAACAAAGAAAAAAACAATTTTTATTTGTAACACCATGCCCTGAGTGTAAAGGGAACATAAATAGGATTTTGTATTTCTGCCACATGATTCCTTTTGCTGTAATTAATGCCCTGTTCTAACTTCCACCCCCTGCTCTGGGTAACAGCAAAAGGTAAAGAGAAATTTAAAAAAACTAATTTGGCAACCTTACTCTGCAGTGCATTTTTTTTTTTTAAACTAAGGACAATAATTGGTATAGAACGGTAGTCTGTCTAATTCGGCAATCAAGATTTTCTAATTCTAGAAAGAATTTTCTAGGGAAAAAATTCACTATTTCATTCCAGGCTTTTAATTTTTAAACATTCACAAATCCTTATTCTGTCTTCATTTTTTACATTTAAGAAGAATATCTCAAATCTATGGAAAAATTCAATAGAAATCACAATTAAGATCACTGCAAATGAACTTGTCTAGCTTTACTGTATTGTCCTTCTATAAGTGTTATACTTTTCCTGACAGCACAGATGAACCATAATTTTCTCAAGTGCCTTCTGCTTCTAAGATGCATAGAGAACACCCTGGTATCTGTTTTCATTTTCCTTCAAAATTATTCTCAGTTTCTTTAGTTTCCTTCCACTCACCCAACTACAACTTGTTTTTTCTTTCTTGACTCCCTTCTACTTCCGAATGATCCTTCTTATATTACAGCCTTTAGTGAATTTTCAGGGGAAATGTGCAGCTCTGCTTTCCCAAATAATCAGAAGATAGCTCAAGAAGTCTAACAAAAAACTTATTCATTTAGTCATCAAATAGATCATATGTACAAAGTATTTACTTCCTTCTTCAAACTAAATTGATTTGCTTTGTTCAAGTAATGCCCTGTCCTCCCCCACATTCCATAACAAACAAAATGAGAGGTTAAGTGAGAGGGACCTGGAGTACATGGCTTTTTGCTTCACTTCAGGTCCAAGTTCTTTTTCTTAGAACCTTCTTTATGTTTACAAGACTCCAGAATATATTTATTAGGCCATTTATTAGAAGGTATTTCTGCATAGCCCCCTCAAATCTGTAAAAAGAATACTTTGGCCCATTTCTTTTTTTTTCCAAAATGCTACCACCTACTGTTGCTAAGAATGCTTGGAATAAATACACAGTGTGGTCCTCTTTTGATGTAGTCTTTGCTTTACGTTCAAACTTGCATTTGAACAGATCTGCTAATTCAAGGGATAATTCCAAAAACGTGGTTTGCAGTGAGAGAATAAACACTGATGGCATGTCAATCTTCTGTAATGTCTATGAACAATAACGATTGTAAAAAAGAAAACATTCAGTTACATGAGCAAATTAATTTACACTTTTCCTTCCCATAAATTTTGAGTGTAACAGTGAATTGTACTGGGCTGTTATCTCAGGTCACAGATGTCTCTTAATGGCCAAATACAGCTTAGGCAGGCGTGGCTGTACTCACCCTGACTCCACTGGCACTGTGAAAAACCTGTGTGCATGTGTGACAAAGAAGGGTCAGTCCTCTTGGACTATTCAGTTCTATTTTCTTTGCTAAAATTGCCAGAAAGGGGACCAGATATTACCAATTAAGTGACATAGACACAGAAGGGAGTTTGTTGTTGCTAATATATGAAGTGTCAAATAAAATACAAAATAAACCCTAGAAGAGTCTGCTCAGTAGTACTCTAACCAGTATCTCCAAGGGTAGGATCAAGGAAGTGGGTTAATAATGGTAAAATACAAACTTACTGTACAGGTACTGTTCCAGTTTAACATATCCAGCAAGGACAACAGCAAACTGGACAAACACACCAGAAACCTGGGGTACTTTTGTCTGTGCCATTCTGTCAAGATGATAGAATCATAGAATATCCCGAGTTGGAAGGGACCCATAAGGATCATCGAGTCAGCTACAACTAACCACATTTCTAACACACTTCTGTCTGCACTGTTAATTGTGCTTTAGGATGTTTTCTTCAGATGCTCCAAAGAATACAGGTGACACTTTCAATTTCAGCAGTTACTTTTATAGATTCACTAATTTTCAGCATTTGTGCTACTTACACTGCACCAACGGAATGTACAAAACCCTGACCCACACTTCAGCAAAAATGCGGAATTTCTTGCAGCTGGATCTGTGGGATATGAGCCTGGATGACAGCTATACGGGCAGTGAAAATATATCCATTGTGAGAGTATAGATGCAGAGAAACTCTGAAATCTGAATTCCAAAAAATACATTAAACAATTCACCAAAAAAAAAGCCCCTTTTCAAAAACTAATTCAGGTAGCTGTTCTGAAGAAAGAGACAAAAAAGAGTAGAAAAATCTCTCATCCTCTGGCTATTTTATGTGTTCTTAACATTCCTAGGGAGTAATAGCTTGGTAGTTAAAATAAAAACCAGTCATCTAGGATAGCAAAGAGGTCTGTTTGGTAAGAAAGTCATAGAAAGTAATAAAGTGATGAAGTTAAAAACTGAACATGATCATCTTCTCTATGATGACTCTGACAGAATATTCTACAATTTTTGGAAAGCCTTGGTCTGTTAAGAAAAAATACAGAGCACGCTAATTGTGTCTGGATTTAGTGGTTGATAATACCATGTGAATCCCACACATTTATTTGGTATTAATTTATTTCACAAATACCCAAGTGACTTTTAGAAATTTGAGGGAAAATATCACAGAGGAAGAGACTGGAAATGAGCAGAAGCTTGAAACTAAAGAGGAAAGTTTTCTGGATGGCCTGTAAACTTTTGCAAAGAAAACAAAGTTCAGCCATTTCTAGTTTAAGAAAAGTAGACGTTATGCACATAAAGCAATATTCAAGCACTTGCATGAGAATTAGACAAACCTCATTTCCACAGAATGACTGGCTGCTAAAGCACTTAGCACAAACTATTTATTAGTTACCAAAGCAACCAGTAAAACAAATGGCAAAACTAAATGTCAGACTCAGTGTTTACATGGAAAATGATGTCGGCTTTTTTTTTTTTTTTTAAATTCTAAAATGCTTGGAGTGCTGTTGAGACACCACTAGCGTAGTACGTCTACTTCCAGAGGGTTACAAAATGTGCAGACGTTCCAGTCTTTCTTCTTCTACATTTTCAACTCCTGCATTTCACAAAGTTTACATTTGATGAATTTACTGCTTCTGATTAATTAAAATATATATGTAAAACTCTTCAGCAACTCTCAAAGCTGAATGGACTCAATGCAATGGGCTGAATTCTACCCCAACAACAAAAAAGAGAACACACTGGTTTCAGATTAATTGCTCCATATTCCCACAAGGGCAGTAGGGTAAAACCTCTCGTCTATTTATTCTCCTCTCAAGAATTACGCTGTGGCCCACTTAGAAGAAAAACAAAACTAAACAAAAAGGAAGGGGTGAGGAGCTGTCCCTGACTATTGCATAACAAAAATCCCAAAATAAGGAAGCCCACTGCTGAGGCCTGGCTGTTGCTAGAAACAACTTCTATATGCTAACGTTAATGAAGGGGTCAGTTAGAGCACACAGAATCATGAAGACCAGTCTTTGAGTCACTCCCTTAGAATCAGAGATATAATTTCCTGGATATGGTAATTATTTAAACATTATTTTAACTTTATAGATGTTGTTTTCCAGGACAGGATAACACGGTATGTTTTAGACAGCAAGTAACCATCTTCTATATTCTGAGTTGTATGTGAGCCCTGAACTTTTCAAAATAACATAAAGTTGATAAAGGACATATATAAAGTTTTCTACACTGATCTACGCTGAGTGTGCATATTCTAAGGAATATCAGTTGCTTAGAAAACTAACTTATTTGCTATATATTTCATTAGATCTTTTCTTTTGTTCTGGAAAAATATATTGAGTTGCACCTTCCAAAATAATCTGTTTAATAGTTGTACCATAAATGCTTGGCAACTCCTAGCCAACAGTGCAGGAACACAGATGTCTTTTACAGCTAATTCAACTGGAAACTTTGAACAGTTAGCATACTATAGCCCTCCTCCCACCCCCTTCCTCCCCACCTTCCCCCCCTCTCGCCTCCCTCCCTCTCTCCCCCCGCCTCTCTCCATAGCAAGGCAGAATGAACAGACTTAAGTTGCTGCCAAGGAAGTTGCGTGAATCACACAGTTCCTCAAAACATACAATTAAACTGTTTAAAGATCCTTTATAAATACTACTTGCAAGTAACAAGAATCTCCACAGCGTTATGGAAGGCATGAAATCTTTCTGTGAAAGCACTATTCACAGTTATGCACACATTTGGTAATTAAATGAGACCATCGTAGCCACTAATACACAAAACACAGCCTGTTGTGAGACGCTCACTTTAATCAGATGTTTGCCTCCTGTTCAAAATTTACTGGAAAACCAATTGGCAACCAACATGGAAAACGGACACATGGTTTTCTCCAGTACTTTGCAAACAGAAATACTGGAGGATATAGCTGTTTTTATTGAGCTTCACACTCCTAAAGATACTTTAATGGGAAAAAAGAAACCCACAATGTCCCTGGCTAGGGTAAACTGCTAATCTTCTTTTGAAAGAGTGAAAGCTGAAGTTGGGTAGAAGATGAAGACACAATGCTGAGAAGGAAAATCCATTTCTATCATCAACACAATTAGCTATATGTCAGGACATGAAGAAGATACCATTTTCTCCACTTAGTCCATTATAAACATTGGAATCATTACCATGGTATTGAACTTTTCTCCGTATTTGGAAACATATGGCAGCCTGTAAGAAGCAAGTATATCATACACAGAACTTAACCACAGAATCAGCCAGAATTAGAATATTAATAATGTGCTAGCTTTTTGACTATCAGAAGAACTGAACTAATGACTGCCCTTCAAGGGTTATGAGCCTTTATTTTACATTAGAATGCCTACATTCAGATGCTTACACTTTTGACAAGCACATTAAACTACTGCCTAAACTATTTTCAGATCATCTCTTACCATTATAGCTTGCTGACGGCAAAGGGTTTACTCTTGATGCACAAATAATCTCAAACTACAATTTGAATCAAATTTGAATCCAAATAATGTTGATTTGAATACCTTCGAATGTGCTATTTTTAATTCTCCATGGTCAAACACTTTCATATTTTAGACTGGAATTTTTCAAGATTAACATATGGCTATATATTTATTAATGTGAAATAAACAACAAACTACTATCTTTGTGCTTAATTACATTTCAATTTGAGTTCCTGTTAACTTATTTAACTAACCTTGGGAATTAATTTGATTTTTTCATTAAAGTACATTGGATTCTAGCATCTTTGCACTCACACAGGTGAAAAAAACTCATTTGAGTATTACAAAATTGTGGCATTCATTGTCTAACTGGCAGTAAATGAGAACTCTCCAGCTGAGCAAGAAACAGCAGTGCACAAGCATGCCAGGCTTTCGAAGGAAATACTAACAGAAGAACTAAGCAACAGGACTGACTCAAGACTTGGTTTCTAGTCACCATTCCAAATAAAGCAACCTTACAAGGCATGTAGGGGCACTGTAGATTCAGACGGAGAAGTTCACTCTCTCCTTATACTGCCAGATAACGTGATTACCTGTTCAATTCAATAGGTACTGCTGGACATTGTCCCAAGCAATATAGCTAGCTCACTGCAATATAAAGCCATATTACCTGCCTGGTTCAGGACAGCTCAAAGTTCATCACCAGCTTTAGAACTTCATTTTTATTTGCCTTCCACTACAACTCCAATGAAGTCTAAGCCTTCAATTAACAATTACATAGTACTGGTGATGATATTATACAGCTATGACTGCATAATAGTTTGAACTTCTGCAATCATCCTAATGAAATGTTAACATCATAACCTTAGTGTAAAGCATTTAAATGTGAGCAGTACAAAATAAAAGCCAAAACCAAAAAGCCTATTCGTATGTCTGCTTTTAATACGTAAGATAAAACCATGAGAACCAACAACCTAGTTTTAAGTTTCAAATATGAAAAAGCAAACCCTCACAAAAACAATATCAAGCTTTACATGTCTGTATGAAGTGTTAACCAAGAATGCCTTTCAAACTTATTTAGATTAAAAAAAATTCCTCCTGTAAACTACTTCCCTATATTTTACCCAGCAATTAATAGAACTCAGCATTGAAGGGGAAGGGAAGGAGTGTCTTCCTGAAGAAATGTTTACTTCCAAGTAATTATTTCTGCAGATTTCATTCTTTTTTCCTTATAACTGTATGGACTGAAGACTCCAGGAATGGAATTCACAACCTGAGACAAGCCAGAGATTCCCTATACTGCCAGTTCTCAATTAGGAGGAGACTCATAGCAGCCTAGATGAAGAGCTGGGAGGTAGAGGATGAACACCCATATTTATTTTTCTCCTTTCACATTTAGGATCTTCTATTTTCTTCCTCTCCCTCATCTAAACTCTTCCTCATCAAAACTCTCCCCCCCAACTCCTCTTCCCATCCCTCTCCTCTCATTTGGTACGAAAAAAGACATTCTGAATGCAAAAGTAAATTGCTTGTCAGATGAACTATGAAGTCTTTTTTTTCTTTTATACCTTCACAAATAGTTTAGCACAGTGAGACAGAACACAGGGCACTCAGGTTAAGAGATTAAAATAGAACAGTTTTTGTGATAATGGTCCCCACAGTAGGAAGTATATTTTATGTATTCTGATGTTTGTTTAGCCTGTACATGAAACAATTTAATTAAATATGTTACACATGCTTTGTTCCTTTCCTTAGTTTTTAGAAAACTAGTGCTAACATAATGCATTCAGTGTTCAGTCCAACTGGAAATTCTAAGAAGCTTTGCTCATTGATGCATGTACATAGCAGTAATCATTATAGAGGTAATCATTACCCAGGTCCTCCTCTGCAGAGCTCTTTTCCAGCAGATCAGCCCCCAGCCTGTACTGATGCATTATTCCTCACCAGTTGTAGGACTCTGTGCTTGCCCTACATGTGTTCCTATAAGATAATTTTGTATTTGCAACAAAAATGGTCTTTCCCATATACTTCAGTAAAGGGCTTCTGTTATTATTTTCTTACTCAAATTTACAAATAAACTTATACCTGTGAGATCTTCTTTGGAGGAAACCAGTCGAGGAGAGCTGTTGCCTGGCTCGATTCTTAATGATAATCTGGAAAAACAAATTTTTAGATAAATTAACAATACAATTTCTGAATAAAAGTTGAAACAAACTGATCAAAGCAATTATTTTGGCAGTGGTAAGCAGCAATTTTACTTTGCTGGATGTGTAATTATATGGTCACCATGGAAACATTTATCTAATAATTCCATCCCAAAATGTTCTGACTGTAATTCAGCCCATGTAAGCATTCAGCTTCTCCTTTCTATACTGACGTGATCTGTAATGCGTTCCTTATGGAATTTTCTTCTTTTGTTAGAATAAAAGTAATTTAAATCTACACGTTAGGATTATGGACTAGACTCTTATTCTTGAGTATGCTGAATTGAATTGTGCTCATTAAGGCAAGGACATTCTTATACTTCCTTTAGTGACTAGAGCATTTGACAAAACGAAGCAATCAACTTCCATGCAATGACTTGTACTATACTATTTCTTACTCTTGTAGAGAAAAAAAAAAGGGGGGGGGGAGATAAAGCAGAAAGCAAGACCTAGCAACTTTGTTTTTAACAAGGTTCCAGAAAGAGGTTTGGTATCTTTATATAATCTAGAAAGCATTGATTGCAATACAAATAAGAGTCTTCACTTTGTCTTTAGTCAACATTGCACATTAACAAAATCTCTCCATGCATATGTCTAAACCAATACATAAGCTGGAATCATTTTACTCCAGGCCATTTACACGCACCATTTACAATGGCCATTTAAAAAATTCATATATTAAAGCTGATGCACTGCTTTACTACTGAGAGAAATGGCAGAAGCTTTAATGTCTCATTTCAGCTAAACGTGCTAAATCCTGAATTTCTTACACATGCAAACTTTTCTAGAATTAACAACACGTCCTTAATAGCACTTGAATTCTGGGCCTGGATTTCTCTATGGCTGTCAGTAAGTCACAGCCTCAGTTACATCTCCTTTTCCTAGACTTTCTTGATTACAGTAAAGCAACTCTGAGGAAATGACGAGGGTGTAAGATTAAGTAAGAAGGTGAATGGAGAAAACATGTCTATTTGTCCAATCAAGGACCAAGGATAATTGTGGAGAACACCAGGCCTGACCTAATGATTCTGAAAGTTCAGCAAAATAATCATTGGAATCACTGCAAGGAGCATGACAGGTTACAAAATAATGTGGCATGATGTCATAATGTTTGGATACTGCTGTCTAGCTCGGAGAAAAACTGCGCAGCTGAGGACAAGCACTCTCCTCATCACTTCTTACACTCCTAGAGGAGGAGGAAGATTCTGCAGCAGTTGCATGACAGTATCTGAAGCCTGCTGGTTGTTGGTGATCCCCCGAGAAAACAATGATTATCAGTATATTTTGGGTACAATTGGAAAGAATCCTGATGCTTTAGTTTCTATTTTTGCCCCCTCATTCATGTAACCCGCAAACATAATGCAAAAAAAATCTATTATTTATAGGATACGACATCATTGTTAGGGGTTTTCTGGAGTTCTCCTACTTGCTGACAAGCACAAATCTAAAGCAAGCAATTGGGCTGGCAGAAAAACTGTAGAGCAAAGTATTGTTTATATAAAGTGGCTGCCAAATTTTCCTTTTCAGTCCAACTGAAGTTCTCATTTGGTGAAACGTGTGTTGGGATCCTGTCAACACATTTTAGGGCAACTATCTAAGCTTCTCTCCGTGACAGCCTGGTTCTAAGATAGTTCTGCTCTTCCTGCCAAAGATCAAGCACAGATTTCAGAGTACACAAATGCTGAATGCCGTGCCTGGCTCAAAAAGACAGGTCACTGAAAAAAGAGGTAGAAAATTCTTCACCACTATAAAAACTTAGCACTCAACCTTTATAAGGCCTACAGTTTCTTCTGACATGAGACCAGAAAACGTTATGGAGAAAATGCTATGAGATACAATTGAGAGGAAAATGTGAAATCAAACACTCAAAAGAAAATCCAGAATCTTCTGATTGAAATACATAGGCAGAAGAGGAATAGAAGATCTCTTTAAGGGCAGACGTGATGAGTTTTGACAAATACATACTCTAATTTAAAGCTTTATTCAGATGAAACAAACGTGGCAGAATAAGGTAAAGGTTCTCCAATATAGAGCAACGTATACCCACTGCAGCAGCATATATGTTAAGAATCAAATCTTTCCCTCTTTTTAATACCTCTTGTGAAGTCAATCCAGTTTTCCCTCGTCAAGCCTAGAAATAAAACTGCTAAATTTGATTGAAATATTCTTTTGAACAAATAACTGTACTTAAAAATGTACAAATAAAAGTACTTAATGAACTGTAAGATACATCAAATACCTTCCAGCATTGTCAGCAAGGCCGCTGCTAAAACTAAAATTATTTTCAAATTTAATCTGGAATTACTTATGACTTGTGGTTTCCACAAATATTATGTCGTGGTATAATAAACACATAGAAACCACTTCTTTAATCTATTTTTACTAAGATATTTGAGATAATGAAAGTCATTGTATACATAATGTTAACACTGACGTACTGTAAAGGAAGTCCACCTAAAAATCCAATTAAGCAACATAACCAGTTTCTTGCAACTAGTCCAGGAGATTTAAATCACAGACTACGTTTAACACAGATCTTGGACTGTCTGACCTTTTCACAAGGTTGTGCACAATGCAAACGTTCAACGTGCCTCTGTTGCATAATGCAGTGTTATTTGTGAAACATACACTATACGATGAGACTGAAGAAAAGGGAAGACATTTGTGGATGAGTGGTGCCTCCCTGGGGCCTGTCTTGGGACCAGTACTCTTTAACACCATGAGATCGAGTGCACCCTCAGCAAGTTTGCAGATGACACTGAGTTGAGCGATTCAGTTGATATGACAGAAGGAAGGGATGCCATCCAGAGGGACAGGGACAAGAACAGGTTTGAAAGGTGGGCCCACGTGGACCTAATGAGGTTAAACAAGGCCAAGTGCAAGGTGCTACACTTGGGCCAGAGCAATCCCAGATATGTGTACAGACTGGGAGAACTCGAGAGCAGCCCCACAGAGAAGGACTTGGGGGTCCTGGTGGATGAAAAACTGCACACAAGCCATCAGTGTGCACTGCAGCCCAGAAGGCCAACAGCATTCTGGGCTGCATCAACAGAGGGGGGCAGTGGGGCAGGGAGGGGACTGTCCCCCCCTGCTCTGTCCTTGTGAGGCCCCACCTGGAGCACTGTGCCCAGGCCTGGGGCCCCCAGCACCAGAAGGATGCAGAGCTGTTGGAGAGGGGCCAGAGGAGGGCATGGGGATGCTCAGAGGCTGCAGCACCTCTGCTATGAGGACATGCTGAAAGCTGGGGGTGTTCAGCCTGGAGAAGAGAAGGCTCCAGGAAGACCTCATTACAGCCTTCCAGTACTCAAAGAGTGCTTACAAACAAGAGGGAAATCAACTTTTTACATGAGTAGATAGTGATAGGAAAAGGGGGAATGATTTTAAACTAAAAGAGGGGAGATTTTTCACTGAGAGGGTGGGGACGTGCTGAAACAGGCTGCCCAGAGAGCTGTGGATGCCCCATCCCTGGAGGTATTCAAGGTCAGGTTGGATGGGGCACTGAGGAGCCCGATCTAGTGTGTGGTGACCCTACCCACGGCAGAAAGGTTGAAACTAGATGATCTTTGAGGTCCCTTCCAACCCAAGCCATTCTATGATTCTGTGATTTGCATTCTATCATTAGCACTCTAGAAGGAACTTGAATTCCATGAAGGCAATTGATTTTGCTATGAAAACATCATCCAAATGAATTTTTTTGTTCCAAGTCATTTTCCTACAGAAACATCACTATTCTTAGTATCTGTGATCAATTGGACACAAAAGCACAAACTCATCAAAGTATGATATTTTGCAGGGAACTACCCAATGCTAGCTCAGTCTCTTTTGCTGAACTTTTGCTGGAGTTTATCCCTAAGCAGTGGGACACATTTTGGAAAATTTTCACTCTATTTGATGTATGTCCTGATAATAGAGCACTTCTTGTAGCAATTCAAAAAGACTGCATGGTCTGAATCACTTTTAGATTTATTCTCTCAGGAAAAGCAACATTCCACAACATCTATCCCAAGAATCTACATAAACAGAATTGGCTGAGGAATAGTGCTGTATGTGCAGTGGGCTGAAC
Organism: Penelope pileata; assembly: GCA_013396635.1. Lineage (NCBI taxonomy): Eukaryota > Metazoa > Chordata > Aves > Galliformes > Cracidae > Penelope > Penelope pileata. Next base: position 121,814 of record WBMW01005924.1, read on the forward strand.
CAGAGCTAAGAAGAAGAGCTTTGGCAACTGGACTTGTCAACAAATAGTTATGTTCAAAAATGAACAAGAAAGATAAATCACTGGTCTCATGCTCAATAGTGTTTTAAGGTTTTTTTGGTCTCTATTATGGCAACAACATTTTTAACCTGAACTATCTCAGTAGGATTTTGCATTTGTATGACAACAATGTCAGCTGTAACTGCAGAGAAACAGAATGGCTACAGTAGGTCATTCTTAATGCTGGTATATGCCTGACACTGAGAACTGTATAAACTAAGCGGCTGCTCCCACATTGGGATTGCATACAATCTTCTGATTCACTGAATCTGCTCTTCTGCTTTCACAGATGCCAACTGATCATTAACTGATCAGGTTTCAATTTACTTAATAATTTGCCTCACTCCTCTGATTAAGAAGCCATTCCAGAATTCCATTACTCTGATAATAAGACACCACATTTCAACATTTACCTTGTATTTTTTTGTATTAATTTATCCTTGTGCTACCATTATATTGCAGTTTAAATTGCCCTTTACCCTTTCCATTTTCACACTGTTGTATTTATATATGGTGATTCTATTACCTAAACTTCTGTTTGTCCAGGCTTTCCTTAAATCTGGTGTTAAAAGACAGACTTTATTTTCCTCAACACACCAGTATTTTTGTTTAAAATCCATTCTAAGCATGGATGTCTGGAAGTGACTTAGAACTTCATGTAAGGTATCACTAGCTTCTTTGTGAAGCAGTATTAACAGTTTAATTTTTCCTAGAAATACTGTACTTGACAAAGAGTAGAGATGATTTGTATTTTCACGGCTGTAGCTCACTTCTGAAAGACACCTACTGATCAACACCATAAATTCTTGCTAGAGTAAATATGTAATGTTTAGACTTTTGTGTCATTATTATTATAGCCATCAGACTATCTGACTCTTCCTTTGTGATGTTCCAGTCACCTTCTACTCCAATGAATCCTTCCAACACTTTTATTAGCATATAGTCTAAGTACACGACTTTTCAGTCAAGCAATACTAGCTGAACTATTTAATAAAACTGGTAGCAGCTGGTTTTAAAGATCGTAACCTTTCACTCTAGAACATATTCTAAAATCTTTCATACCATCATTATATTACCAAACATCTGGTCACCTTGAACACTTTTAATTCTGCTCACCTAAGCCGAGGTACTATATTTATCAATAGTTAATTATACAGCATTGCAGCTACCTTGGTTATTTAAAACCCTGGCTGTGAGGTTTTAAAACCAACATGCTTTACAGTGTCTACTTCATACCACTGTGTGAGTTGGCTTTTTCTCAAACCCCTCAAACTGTCAGATTTATATCTGAAGTACCAACTTAATAAGAAGAGTAATTTGAATTTGAAGGATGTCTTTTATATATTACTTAAAATAGCCTAGAGTTAATCCTGGACGTCTTAGAGATGGCTTTAGAATTTCTGAACAAAATTCCCAGAATACAACCGTCATGTAACAGAATGAGGACTAGATTTTCACCTGCTTTTAACTTGCACAAAGTTATTTCATTATGGAAATCTAGTTAAGGTCATTAAGTGCAACAGTCATTCTGAATTTTATTTAGGCATCTTGGTATTATCAACTCTGTTAATAAAATGTCAAGAACTCCAGACAAATCCCATAGCATCTTCTGTCAACAGCTTGTTCAAGTACGAATCAAACTAACAGCCATGTGATGTTTCCTTTAAATTCCCCAAAACGAAAGGAAAGAATAGTACTTACTTATAATTGTCATCTTCTACAAATTTCTGAAGTTCCTCAATGTAGCGGACAGACTTCAAATACTTTTGTACATGGGGCAGTGTTGTAAGATATTCTGCAGTGCATTAAAACAAAACAATGAATACTCACACAGTCTAAAATAATTTTTTTTTTCTGGTTCTCATGACTCATGATTATCTTAATGGAAACAAAGAATGTGAACATTCCTAAAGAATAAATCAGGCAGAACTATTACTTTGACTCTAAGAGAATCTTAAAGATTTGATTGAGAAAAAGTGATGCTCAGTTGTTAAAGAAAACACAGTAAAATAGAGAGAATTCTCTCTGGCTGCTGGTACTGTAAGCTTGAAAATACCTGAAAACATGCTATTTGTAGTCCATAAGTAGCAGTAACCTCTGCTCAATTTCTGTTACAGTTCTTACAATGTAGAATACATGCTCATTAGCCTTATTTACTAGTAAGATTGAAACCACACAGAATGGGAACCTATCTTGCTTAGTGTCCAACCCTACCAATCTTAGCCTCTTGTATGGTCTTTACACAGGACAGAAATCTGTTATCATGTTGTTAAAGAAATTTTAGTTAAGACTTCCTCAGTGTAAAAAAATTTACCAACCATAGTTACAGGAGACTTGCAGATCAGCTATTATTCGAAGAATATTGTTCATTTGGTTGGATCTTTGTTCATTCTCCATAATGCTGCCTGAAGCAGGATATGCAGAATCAATGTAGATTAGGTCCAAGAGATAAATTCCTGAAACAAATAAACCAATCAACCCATTGATCTGCTGTTTCATAGAGAAATAGTTGCATAATTATTAATGAACAGAACGGCCAGCAACTATTGACCACCTCCGCGTTTTGGGCCGATTAAACAAAGGATTCACAAGTTCAAAAGTGTCATAGTGTTTTAGTTCTATGATACCTCTTGAAAAAAGGACAGAAAAAGTTTTGCTTGTGCACTTATATAGGCTGATGCCTACTACGAGCAATTTGCAGAACCAGAACAATGAACCCGAGAACGTAACCTAACATTTCTGGCTATTGAGTAGATCCATTATCATGTGTAAGCAACCTACTAGCAACATTTTCTGGTGTAAGTAAGAGCACTACTGGTATCTTTTGTTTGTTTACAGTTAGTTCCATTCCATCTTTCAAATTCAGCTGAGAACTTCCTCAGGAATGCAAGATAAAATTTTGGCCCTGTGGGAGAACTGTGTTGCAATCTGTAAGAACAGCATAGCAGTTCACTGCAGCTCACACATATAGGACTGTCTCAGACACAGAACCTGCCTGTGCAGCTTTGCAGAGAAGGTGGGACAAGTACCTTACCCTTCCCAAAAACAACCACAGCTTTTCAGAAACATCTATATTCATACAGGCTGAACAGAAATCACTGCATGTGCTTCATTCAGCGATCGCTGCAGCTACTATTGAGTGTCAAAAACACTATCTCAGTCTGATTTTTCTTGAAAGGATTGCTCAAACATTTAAGGTCAGCTAAAAGCCAAAATTTAATCTAATATATTCCTAAGCTATTTTGAGTTGCACAGGGAAGCTAGTGTTTATTTTTCACGTAACAAAGAAAGGAACATTCTTTTGAACAGGAAAATAACTTCTGCAGCATAAAAACCTGCCATATTTCCGTATCAGATTTTCCACTCTTTTTTGAGCATGTATGTAATCAATGACATTTTTCCCCTCATGTTTTCTTGCCCTGACTTGAAAAGAGCACTCTTACTGTTTCAGAAAAATAGCTATCTGGCTCAGTTACACTCTTTCAGCTTTAGCACGTTCAATTTTCTCAATAAATTTCAGCTATTAAAGCAACAGGAAATGCAATTATGATAGTCAAGCAGAATTTTCTCAAAGGGAAGGAAAGCCACTACAATGAATGGTGTGGAGCATGTCTAAGCAACACACCCCTTCCCAAGAGGACTTTAGTATGCTTGCATACTAAATTACTAATTGCTAATTACTAGCAATCTTTGGAACTGTATAAAGTTTATGCAATGAAAACAAATGATTTTCATGTCATCTCCTGGTAGTAAGCATGCCTCAAACTTGTTCATATGCAAAAAATATGGAAGCAAAATTTCCATCTGAGAAAATACAAATTCTTACCTGAAATTAAGACATCATTACGTGTTCTCAAGTGCTCAGCAATGTCTTATTACTATCATCTAGAGCTGTAAGTTACAGATCAGCAGCAGGAGTCCACTGAATCTAAGAAAAGCCATGTGGCTTACTGAAGTTTGCCCGTTTACAATTTATGAAAAATAGACAGATTGGACAACTTTGTTAGATGTACACAAATACTAGGTATCTGCATGAACGCAATCACATTCATGTTGAGCTTACCTGATACCTCACTATTACACAGTTTTATGGTTCAGATTCAGACTTAGTGTGGAATTCTGCATGTCTCAAGAGCTGTCTGGAGGATCTGCACTAACTTTTCTCCGACACTTACGAGTACTTTATGGAAATCTCTTGCAAGAGTTTTCCTCACCAGCTTGCCATGTATCTGATTCTTCAGGTCTCTGACAACTTCACAAGGAAGTGGCTCATTGGGTCACTTTTACATCCAGCATCAGTCAGGTTGCAAGTGCCTACCTTATTTCTCTCATTTTAGGCCTATTCATTCATACATTCTGCAAAATCCTTCCATTGCTTAGGGAGGAATGAGTAAAGAAATTATACAAACTGCCATTGAAAAATTAAGAAACAGACACATAAGCAGTGAAAAGCAGTAACAAGCAGAGATAACCATAAATGAGTTATTGCTGCTGGTTAGTGGTGCTTGCTGCCATCTTACTTTATGTTAGCAGCTACAGAATTATTCTTTCCACTTACCACTTCCACATCTATTTCCGCTGCTCAGCAGGAAGACTAGCAATCTCTGCTAAGTAAGTCAATGAACTGCATGCACATCTACTCTCTAAGCAGACTATTAAATGACCTGAACTTGACTGTTAAAAAAACCCCCTAGAATAAATAATAAATAATCTCTCCAACGGGCACGCTGTGTTTCCCTAGCATGGCCTGACCACAGCTGATCCCTCTCCTGTATGTTTATTCCATTCTCTCATTCTTCTTTCTGATTTCTTGGTCTGGATTTTCCTGGACTTTGCTGTTTGTAAGAACACCTCTATTAACAAAGCATATACAAATGCAGATATTTTTTTTTTTTTTTTAAAAAAAGACTTAATCTATTTAGAAGAAAATTTACTGCATGGTGTGTGAAGATCTGCAACATCTGTTCTTTCATTGTACTTCCTAACTCTCATGAAAGTTATGGGTACATATACTAGTTTATTACATCTTACATTAGATTTCACATCTCATATTAGATTTCTCATGCTATACAGGGCAAAACTGACCACCTGATAAGCAGCACCTCAGTCCTGCTTACATCTGCTTTGATTCCATATCTAGAGCCTTACTTGCATTTTAGGGAGGAAAAAACAACCACTCGAATTCCAATTCCTATTTTTAGATCTCCTGAGTTATCTATTACAAGAGATCCAACCATGCCGGGAGCTGCTTCATCATTAAACACAGGAGAGTTACCACTATTAGCACACTGCCAAGAGGGATCTGGGCATATCAGAATGAAGGAAAGAACTTCAATTTCCCCAGTATTTGAATGGCTATGTAGCAGCTGGGTAGCAGCTGGATGCTGAGTAAAAGCAGATATAGTCACCAAGATTCCTCCATGATTTGGAGAAAACACCTAAACTTAATTCTGTGTAGCAACTCTTCACTGTCCTTACCTGTCAAGTGAGGCATCAAAATGTAGTTAGAGTAAGGGCTGCAAGAATGCTCTTTGCTCAGGGCCTCTATGCTGCACCATGCCTTATGTCAGCCTGATTCAATTCTCCTTTCTAGCCATTTTAAAGAAGTTTGCAGCTATTCTCATTGATATCAGGGTACAAACACCTTCTAGATCTGTACCAGTACTAGTAAGCATTTCTTCAGGACAAGTAGTATTTTTGCAAGACAATATACAGATGAAGATTGATGAGATACAAGAGCAACAGAAAGGATTAAGGGTGGAAATTAGTACAGGTCCTGTAAGTTCCAAAGAAAAGCATAAAAAATGAGATTTTTGTGGGTAATGAGGTGCAGGACAGAAGAAATAAAACCAATAGATGCCAATGAAAAATTAAACTGAATGTGGTATGCTGAACTCTAACGTACCACACTTTTAGCAAATACACATCAAGCTACACCTAGTTAGTGGTGTTCCTCTCCCTCCTTTTGAAATAAAAAGGATTCGGTTTTTATGATTCTCTCTCTTTTTTTTTTTTTTTTTGTCTGGGCAGCCTGTGGCAATATGAATCCTTCTAGATATATAATAGATAAGCATCAAACTACTTTGTTCAGAGAAAACACAAAATTATTCCATACAGCAAAAGACTTTCAAGATCTGCCTCTCAAAGGAAAGGCTCAGATTTGCCATATGCCAAAGAAAATACTCAGTGCTTTCCAAACCTTGGCTTATTTTGTGCTACTGTGCACAGAAAAAGCTTTCAAGGATGTGAAGCCATCAGGATATTTTCCAGAGGGTGAGCTCATGGGCAGCTGCTTCCACAGGCAAAACATTTTCCAGTGATATTGACTTTTCTCCATTGTTACTAAAACCAGTTTTGCAGCTGGTCATTGTATGTGGACAATACAGTATTCATTAGTTTATGGTATCATGGAAATAACAGCACAGACTAAGGAAAAGCATGGCCCAATAATCTATAATTAAATTAATCAATGGAAATTATAGTGTGTAAAGGGGCACGATTATTTTCACATTGGCAAAAAGTACTACAATACGTAGCTGTTAAATTTTACTCAAGTTCAAACAAAGGAATAATATTACCGACAGTTTAAAGTCAAAGAAGCTGAAACACAACAGAAAAGTGAACTTGAAATTTAGCAGCTAGTGCAGCCAGATGAGGTGCTTTGGGCATTCCATCCACTAGACAACAACTTAAGCTAAGTTTTACTGAAAAAGTGTTTATGGAGAACTGCAGTGCTCAGCAGGATACAGAACCCAAGCGCATGTATTCATGTCTTTTGATTCATCCTTAAGCTTCCTCTATTATTTTCTTTATTCTATGCTCAAGGCTTTCAAGAAAGAGAAAATAACACTGAGGAAGATAATAAACACAGCAACTTTGCAGCTGATGGATGCTAACATGTTCTTAAGAAACATAATCCTAAACCTTCTGAAATTAATTGTCATTTAACTTCACCCAATTCTGATGAAGCTCAGTTCAAGTATATCAGCTTTCAAATTTCCATCAACAGTAATGCTGTGTGATTTCTTCCTCATTAAGAGAGACATAACATGCTATGAATGACAAAATACCTTCAGTCCAATAAATCACATGTACAAAGTTACACCAATGAGAAAAAACAGTGTGGCATTATTTTAAACCCAGTAGAAGAAACAAACGACAATCTGTTTTTTTAAGGCATTTGCCTGGAAGCTAAAAATCTAGGTTCAAATTTTCTGCCACAGATCCCTCTGACCTGGGGAAGTTACAGTGGTCCTCTGTTTTTCATGAGTTCAACAGGAAACATAGCACGTTTATAGATATATTTATACAATAGAATAAATGTTATGACCAGGGTGCCTTAACAAAAGCAGGGTTAAAATTCTTTATAGAAAATACATAGAAACACGCAAAACTAGTTGCGTTTATTCTTAACAATTCAAAAACTCAAATCTGTTTTGGGGATTTATGATAATTTGCAGGCATAATGTGTAATCCAACACTTACAGAACCTAAACTTGCACAATTGCACAGACGCAAAACTGAAGGTAAAAAAAAATAATGCAGATTAAAATAAGACTGATAACTTGTATCATTCGCAATTCTTTTTTTTTTTTTTTTCTTTTTTCAATAACGTATATAAAGCTATCCTGTGAAATAGAAAGGCTGGAAATCCAAAATAAAGTGTCTAATGCCCACCACCACTGTATGCTGTATGGCAAGCATTCGTTCCTTTGCATCAAAGAATAACTAGCTGATGGAGAAGTATTTCAGATTAACCTAAAGACTTCATCCCGATATTCCTACTTAACAATTTAATTAAGTGCTATAATAATTCTCAGTATTTGGTAAATTATACTGTTACTGTGACAACTACAGACATGCTATAAAAGGAGAACAAAAGCTAAATGCTTTAATGAACAAATGTAGCTCCCTACATACCATCACACACACTTTCTAAAGATATCCATAACCCTGAACGCACTTACACTGTGTTGTAGCACCCGTGTCTGGGTATAGTGCAAACTGTAGCACAGGAAGCAGTGTCTACAAGACACAGTAAGTGGCACACATGGCAGAAGGAAACCCACAGAAGGCAATTATCTTCCTTTTTTCTCCCTAGAAGCTGTATAATGACGTTGATTCGATAGAAAAAACAGAAGAGACAAAACTGTTTTCCCCACTTTTAGTCAGCTACATTTAAGAAAGCCTTTTCCCACACACAGTAGCAAAGTTCTACCGTACTAAATAAAGCAGAGGACAGAGAAAAAGCTACTTATCAATTGACTAACTGGTAGAAAGTCAAAGTCAGCAGTCTGTAAAACCCGAGACATCATTCTTAGGAGATTAGCTCATGGTCGGAGAAAAGACTGCAGTTTTGTGGTATCATCGGTTTCACAAAATTTGGACCTTTTCCATGGGCTAAGAGCCGGAATATTTTTCCACAGAACCAAAGTTATATACTGGTTAGTCTTGTTAGGACTTGGAACACTCCAAGAACAACTGAACACGCATCTTTGCCAAGGTAACAACAGGAGATTTGTAACAGATATTGCCAGCCCAGCAGCCAAATGAAGAGGATCACTTACAGGAAAGTAAGGGTGGGATTAAGACCTGTTTCATTACTTCTGTCTGATGCCAACCAGCCAGAACATACCCTCAGTACCACTCATGTATACCAGTCAGACTATGAGACTGAGTCAAAAGGGCAAAAAGCTTTTTTAGTAAAAAGACTTTTATTATTTTTACTTTCACAGTTCCAAATTCTGAAATGTTCCCAAGAAACAGTGACTTTCAGTACTTCTTCCAGTGTATCACGTGCTTTTACTTCGATTAGCGATCCCTGCCCAATTGATTTTCCATTTTAGATCTCACGTTAGAAAAATCTCTGTGTTAAAACTAACCCAAAGGGGCTCAGATTCGCACACGGCAGCACTGCACACTTGACTCACCTGTGACACACATCACCTCTGACCCCAGCTACGTGTTTGCTACCACGTTCGCTTTGTTGCTCAAGCTTTTCACGTACATTGCTGAAAATCTTTTCTCTGCTGTATCTGTGCTGCATTTACCCTATCCTTCTAGTCTGCTAGCAAAGCAGCAGACTTTCACCAGATCTTTCTTTTCACCAGACCAGGTCTTTTTCAGCAGACCTTCACCAAATCCCTTCGAACTTCTCCCAATAACAACTTTGGGATGCTTGCTGTAACTCACGGTGCCTTCTCCGAAGGTCCGTTTGTCACAGCTGTGCAGAAAACAGCCGACTCTTAGTGGCACATCTGACGAACAGTTAGGGGCAACTTACAGTCCTTAATTAAAATAAAAACAATCTCTTCTTAATTAAGTTCACTTTAGGTTTCCACTGAGAAACTGTATTTCACTATTCCATTTTTCACCATCATCAGCACTCCCACCACTCACTGCAGCCATGGAGAGCCCACCTGGGCGGGCCGCACGCGTCCCTGCTGCTGATGGAGTGCCTGCGGGCTGCTCTCATCAGCTGTGCCCTGCTGCAATCTGCTCTATGGAGTCTTACACTGCACTCACAAAAGAGTTACAGCTAAATCAAAAGACACACAATGGAAGCTCCTGTCTATTCTCCTGCATAGCATTGTCTTATTTTAACATCAAAAGTAAAGAACAACTTTCTTTAAGCATTAAATATTTCAGTTCTTGAACAGAAAACCAACACAGCTTCTAACATTTATGAAAATAACAAAAGAAAGTTAGTTTCCTATAATGATACTGTGAATTGTTACCTTCAGAACTTCTGCTTTCCTTGAAGTTTGAGTTTGCTGGGAATTTCAGTAGTTCCCAGGTAAGATTCCCAAAGCTTCTTCTTTTTCCTTGTTCCATTTACCCAATTTTATATTAAACAGCACTACGCTAAGGAAAAAAAATACTCATTCCTGTAATTGGTTTGTTTAACTCTAAGAAAAGGTTAAAATTTAGATTTTAACCCCCTGTAAGTTTCTCCCACAGGCAGTAACATCATCACATTTGAAATATGCCCATACCTTCAACAGAAGTCACAGGAATAATCCTCTAATGAAACAGTCAAAATTTATCAAAAATTAATCACTATGTTCCTGTTAGCTTTTTTCCCCACTTGTACATCACAGTTCTATTTAACTTGTGGAGAACGATTTTCAAACAAGGGAAAAGATCAGGAATGATTCATGAGATGTGTCAGTCTAACACAGTAAAAATGCAGATGCTTATTGCTATGGCAACAATACGGCACTGTTCGATGCTGAAAGTGCAGAGAATTCTACGGCATGGATTTCAATCCTGTCTCATCTTTCAGAACTTATATCCATTAAAATTAAAGAAACGTATGTGTATATGAGTCTGGTGACACCACCAGAGAAGTTGGTGGTAAGCACTCTCATTTCTGAGTGTTTGATATTAAGGAGTCAACTTCTGTAACCAGTGCAACATGAAAAAAAAACTTGATCAAATTGAAAATATAAAAGGAATATTTATACTTCTTTCTTCCATTACATTTTCACTGATTTCTACCACCTACCCTAATTGCATTCACACAGTAAAACAGATTACACATCTGCTCACTAACACAATTTTGAATCAACGCAAACAAAACTGCTCAATTTAAATCTGGCAGTTTTTTCAGTCATCAGTGGCCCTGGAGAGTCCATGAATTTAATCCCATAGACACATGAAAACACTGTGAGAAGTCACTAGAAATTTCTAAAGCAGATCGTGGAAACGCAAAGCATACTGTCATATTTAAGTCAATTAGAGAAACAGTATTAATCAATGATGAATTAGGATTAAAATGACCACAGACATTCCATAAATAGTTAAATTTCATTTCTAAAGGAGATTTTATGAGCCTGTCAGTCTGTGGCCGAACCACTGAATGCTACAGGGGTAATTTGAGAACAAACATCAGTGAAACATACCTATGTGATATCCACCACATAATATATATATATATATATTATTAAAATCAAACATTCTGAGGCTTTCTCTTTGTAGAGTATCTCTGCTTATTGTGACCTAACACACAAACAGAGGACCTTAAAGAAGCATTTCAAAACTTCACATTATTATTATAACTCTTCTCTCTCTTTTCTGCTCAAGCTTCAGGATAACTAGTAAGTAGAAATAAACACAGAAAACCATAGTTTTTTGGTTTTTTTTTAAATAACATCGATGTCAGTAGAGTTCATAGAAATATCTAACTAAAAGGTAACTCACAGAAAGAGTAAAAGAACATCTAAAAATCTCACACTCCATGTAATGACTTAAATGACATACAGAGATGAAACAAATAAAACAAAACAAAAAACAAGACAAGACAAGTGAGATGAAGGTTCAAAATGTGCTGTAAATATTTGTTACAACTCCTGGGTCACTGAGAAGTCATGCAAGTAAAATGAACAAATAAAGGTTATGGATGTTACTGACATTCTCTTGGATAAACAAGCACAGAACATATCGGAGAATATCTAGAACTCCAGAAAAACCTTCATGTCAATATTTTCAAACCCTCAAATGCAATGCTCAATCTGAAGAATGGGGAACATTTTAATAACTTTTTATAACTATGCCAGGAAACAAAAAAGCATTAAATATTTGCAGATTAAATCTTTTCTCAACATGATTTCCCCAATGGGATGCAGACTTACTTTAGGCATACAGATACCTGCTGTTCATGGTACACTACCACAGTGAGTCAGAACATCTGACAGCATTCAGAACTGATCAAGCTATACTTTGAGACGCAGAGAAAATGCACAAAATGTTTTAATATTTTAGTCATGGACTGATACAGAGATTTTCTGAAACTCTGCTACTCAGTGGGAGAATGAAGAGCCTTAAACCTCTTCCATTCTGAAAAACGTCTTTGAAGGAAAAAGCAGAAATGAAACAGAAGGAACTGTATCACGTAAGGTTGTCCCACTTACAAGTCAGGGACAGATCTCAAAGACATTCTTGGTAAGAAAGAATACAATGCTCTGTTTCAGAAGAAATTAAGTAAACAAAAGGAAAGGGAAAAATATCTACTAGCCATGGATCTATCCACAAAGGGACTTTGAAACACCAGATGTTTCAAACAATAAATTAAAGTGCAACCTTCAAGCAATTCAGTGTAAAACAGTTCTCTTCAGGGAGCGTCACAGAGGATTAAAATGCTTCTGAGGCAGGCATGCACTGTGAGGAGACCTACAACCCAGGACCTTCAGAAGTCTAACAATTCTTGCATGCACTTCTTCAGAAAACTAGTCAAAAGGGGAAAGGACAACAGATTCAGGCCGGGAAAAATACAGTAATTTCAGCACAGTCTTTTTTTTTGTTTTTAAATGTCATGTCAGATAGTCTTCAAAGATTGTGTTAATGATCATCAAAGACCAGTATGGTGGAACAACTGCATTTCCTAGAATTGGGCAAAAACAACAGCAATTTTAAGCCAGTGAAATGCTTCTTGTCTAACAAGCAGAAGCTGTGGATTGCTGCTAGGAGGACACAGCTTACTTTAATTTGGCTACTTTCATCATCTCCACTTGTCCTGATTCAAGGAACAACTTGATCAAACTTTGCAAGGCTGTGAGAACCACGTGGCTGTCAGCAGCAGGGTGGCTAGTGAGGAGGAATTCACTTAATGAACATTCAGTGCTATGAACTTTGAGATCCTACTGCCATTCTTGCCCTTCTCTGGCATTTTCCCTTACATATCATCAGTCTAATGAGAGTATGAAAACTCACAATGCCACAAAAGCTTTTTCCCAAAACTACAGGCAAAAGCAGCGCCCGTAAAGATGCTGACAGTAAGCTGATACTGTCAGCTGCTGCTGGGAAGTAGCTCAGGTGACTGCCTTCTGGGATACTGTTTCTTCAACACAGTTAGAAAAGTCAGTAGAAGTTGCGTTTTCTCCATTTGCTAGTCTTTTTTTAGTCTTTTTTTTTTTTTTGGTTTTGTGAACATTAATTTACATGAAAGGGAGAAAAATTACGGCTTCAAACTACATGACATTTTTCTTTTCATTCAAAGAGCAATTAATAAGCATCTTAACAAAAGATCATTTTCCTTGTATAAATCCTCATTCAAGTAAAGGAAAATGAGAAACTTTAATATACTTGTAACTTATTTATGAAAGGCATCTATTTTTAATTATAGCTTTATATAATTATTTAAAATGCTTTGAGGTATCTTAATGATGGCTGCAGCAATGGGAGTTATCAGAAATAGCTTGACATAAGAACATGGACCACAGCTAACTGTTTTCATGCTGAAACCATAGAAAATGCAACTTATTAACTTTTTATCTCTTGATAGGCCTAAGAACCTCTGCATATTATTTAACAAGGAGGCAGATGCAGATTTGCATATGCATATTTAAATTAGAATCTCAAAACTGTTTCCTGTTGCAGCTTCACTGTAAAGTATTTAGAGTACAGCATTTCTCCATATTTTCAAGCTAAAACAGCAAAGCTGTTTGGCAAAATACACCCTAGTACGCAAACATGGATTGAACTAAATCCAACTAACTTCTCAAGTGAGTAACTTATTCTTTTCTGTTAGCAGAAAAGAAATACATTCATGATAAAACATCTCAAGTGAGACTTAAAAAAAAATCAGAGATGGCCCCATGGATGCCCATGGAGATGACCACAGGGTTAGAAAACTTGTCCAAGGAAGAAGGGTTAAAGGAATTGGGTTTGTTCAGCCTAGAGAAGTGAAGGCACAGAGGGGAGTACTAACCAGTCTTCCAGACCTACAAGGCAGTTGCAGAACAGATGGAAATACTCTCTTCAGAGTGATACACAGCAACAGAACATGATGTGATGTGATGTGATGGGAGAAATTCCGGTTAGCCAGGCAGGACCTGCCTTTGTGGCACCAAGTGACAGAGTTCAGTAATGGGACTCAGTGGGTCAGGCGGATGGTTGGACTTGAACTTAGATGATACTATGAAATTCTGCCTGCACAGAAAACCTTCACTGTGAGAACAAATATCAGAATAGGCTCCCCAGGGAAGGAGGGAAATTTCCCTGCTTGCAGCAGAAGGTTGGACCAGATGAACTCCAGGGACCTTCCAGCCACAACTTTTCTATTATTCTGTGATAAATATGCTAGCCTAAGCCTCCATGGCTGTTCTTATAGAACAGTTTGACGAACAAAAGTTATATGGACTAATTTGTTGTTGCAAGGCTATGCATGTCTACGAGCAGGCAACTGACACTGATTTTAACTGAAAAAAAGAGACTGCTTGTAGCACTTGCTTTAATCATGAGTCGCAAGCAAATCTGACCTTATGAGAATGCATAAATAAAGTGAGCACCTTATTTTGGCTTAATCACCTTCAACATCATCAACTAACAAACACAAAATTTGATGTTGGTAAGATACACATTTAAATAGGTTGTAAGGCTAGTCTAGTGAATAATCAGGAATGTGTCAAAAACCGCTGAAGTAATCAACACAATCATCGTATCTGAAACTGTTACATATTCTGATCAAAAAAGCACAGTGTGTATGGCATGCAAGTCTGCAGTATTTTTTTACTCGAAACAGCAAAATATCATAAAAAACAAAGATGTTCTGTACTGGACTGCTTTCCAGATAATATGTCATTACTTAATTGAATAAAACTAACTTCTCATGTGTATGCTTATTATGCAAACATCAAATTCTCTCTTTTCTGGTTTCAGAACCAAGAAACCAGAAAACATTACCGGAGGGCCACATTACTCCTCTGGGCTTCTTTATACCTGGAAAGCATAGAAAAACTTTTGTAATATTTATTCTGGAATAGATACCCTATTACAGGCCCAGCATTCCTCACAAATGATGACATCTAAATTGAGAGTTTCACTGGAATAACTAGCTCAGTAAGTTTTCAGTGGAGACAGCATTTATCAGACGAAAACTGAGGGATCATCCCAGCAAACGCACTTAATAGGTTCAAAACCAGCGTCAAGGTAAAACCTACACACAGCACAGCTCTAATATACAACTCTACGTCCAGTAATCAAACACAAGAATACAAATAATGCAATAGCTCCAGTGAACACTCTGAAAACTATTTTACTTTATGAAAAACAGGAAGATATAATTGCAAGCAACAAATGGTATTACGTACTCTTAGGAAAAATAAGAGGTATAAACAGCTGATGTTTTTTTTTACCTCTGTCAGAACACAAAGTAAAATCAGTTTATAACTATATTTAAAAAAGACAATATTTCCACAAAGTACTAAAAGATTTGACCCAATTGACACTCACAGTAATGCCAAATACTACGTTTTTAAGAACTGGATAACAATAGCAATAGAACTCACACTTAGTACTCATGCACATACCGTACAAAAAGCTCCACTCAAAAGCAATAGCTTCAACAATTGGATAGAGCAAGCAACAACATTATACCCTTGAAAGGCATTAGTCCCTTGAAAGACATGAGCACCTTTTAAACCAAGCATTTGTTCAACAAAAATCAAAACAAAATTTCAGCACTGATACAACTTTTAATTCTGCAATCTGCCATGAGCATCTCCTACCTTATCCAGTTTCTTCTGGTTCTCTCTACAACAAAAGCTAATGATCACCAGTTCCAGAAAAGAGAGAGGGTTCTGATCACACAGCCTTCTCAGAAGCTGTAGCACCTATTTATCCTTAGCTGCCAACTTGGATACATCAACTGCTTAGATATTCTTGATATGGCATACAAGGGGAAAAGTCACTCTCTAGTTATCCATAGATTTTAAGAAGGCAACGTTACAAATTTCACTTTATATATAAAGTAGATTATAGAACAA
Source organism: Penelope pileata (assembly GCA_013396635.1). Lineage (NCBI taxonomy): Eukaryota > Metazoa > Chordata > Aves > Galliformes > Cracidae > Penelope > Penelope pileata. The sequence continues at coordinate 137,635 of WBMW01005924.1, forward strand.
ACATACAATGTGCAGTTTGCAGGCTTAGTAGAATGCCTTGTAAAATGCTATGTTGCTATTTGTACAGAGGTGGCAACCAAACAGAATAAGGTTCAGTTTCAAGAAAGCTTTTTCTATCTACTTGGCACTGGTGAGGCCACATCTGGAACACTGCAGCATATCACAGACATCAAATTGGCAGGAGGCCAAGCTAAGACCACTAGGACGGCCCAAGAGCAGGAACAGATGACACAGGAGGGAAGGCCTGTGGAGCTGGACTTGTTTGGCCTGGATAGAAGGGGCCAGAGGCGCAGAACGTAACTGCGGTTATTTCCCTAACACAAAGGAGTGTGTGTGGGAGTTGTAGGAAACAGAGCCAGATTTTTCTCACAGATGCACTGCAACAGCACAAGAAGCAACTGACATAACTTGCTGCAATGGAAAAGCCAATTAGAATAGCGGGTAAGAAAAAAACAATCACTGTTAGAAGGGTGAAGCACTACAACATTGCCCAGAAAGGTGGTGAACTCCCAGATATTTCCAAAACTCAGCTGGACAAGGTCCTGCATACCCTAGTCCTTAAACAAGCCCTGCTCTGAGTAGGAGGCTGAACCAGTTAACCTCCAGAAGCTCTTTTTTCTATGTGCATTTTTCCCTTCCTGCAGTAACTTGCTGATGTGGCTATGGAACTGGTCTGTGTATCTGCACCTATACGCGTTCTGACAGAAACCTGGCCAGAGAATAGCAAATGTGATGGATATTCTAAGGAGATTATGCCGTCCTAAGATAAAATTCTTGAGTTCATTATTTTAAATTCATTAACAGATTCTCCGATCGCTGGTCATCAAGCATTGCTCACATATGCTCATAGTTGTGCAGTTGAGCTGGAGACAGTAACGAGTAGGGTACCCAAGGGCTGAGTACTGCACCCAGTCCTATTTAACACTGCCATTAATGTCGTGGATGATGGTGTACAGTGCAGCCTCAGAATGCTTGTTGATGATACAGAACTGAGGTGAGTGGCAAATACACAAGAGGGTTATACTGCCAGGTCAGAAAAGCAGGCTGACAAACTTCTCATGCAGTTTAACAAGGAACAGTGCATTCCTGCACCTGGGGAGCAAAAAGCCCAGGCACAGGACATGCTGGGGGCCACCCCGCTGGAAAGCAGCTTGGCAGAACAGGACCTGGGGGACCTGCTGGACAACAAGTTGAACAAGGGTCAGCAGTGCCCTTGCCACTAAGAAGGCTAACTATTTTTGGCTGCATTGAGGTAAGTATTGCCAGAATGTCAAAAGCAATGATCCTTTCCCTCTGCCTCAGCGCTGGGAGGCTGCAACTGGAATGCTGCATCCAGTTCTGGGCCCCCCAGTACAAGAGACACATGGACATAATGAAAAGAGTCCAACAAAGGGCTGTAAAATTGACAAAGGAACTGGAGCATCTCTCCTGTGAGGAGACGCGGAGGGAGCGGGAGGCTGGAGGAGGCTCGGCGCGGAGGGGATCTTATCAATGTATATAAATACCTGAAGAGAGGGTGCAAAGAGGCCTGAGCCAGGCTCTTTTCAGAGGTGGCTATCACCAGGATGAGAGGCAATGGGCACAAACTGGAACACAGGAGGTTCCTTCTGAACATCAGGCAGCATTCAGTGCTGTGTGGGTGATGGAGGACGGCACGGTTCCCAGACAGGCTATGGTCTCCTCCCAGGAGCAGCTGCCTGGCGTGGTGCTGGGCCCCTGTGCCGGATGTCCCCGCTGGAGCCGGGCTGGGCCAGGTGTGCCCACAGCTCCCTCCCACCTCCAGCATCCTGTGACGCTGTAATATAACATATTTGAAACCCTGCTGAAAAAGATCCTATACCTCTGCTGAAAGACATCCATCTGGTCTTCAATACTTGTCTTTACTTACACGACAACTCAGAACACAGCTGGAAGGACTGTGTGCTTCTTTCTGAATCATACTCCATAGCACAGAGTCACAGGAGGTGTAAAAAAGAAAAAATAAGACTTTTTTCACTGGACTTTCTCTGAGAAAAGTTGGTAAATTGGAAGCTGAAAGCATTCCAGTTCTCAGACAAGTTTAGAAAGAATCAGCATGTGCCAGTGGCCTGCTCCTTGTCACAGCTCTATCCACAAATGTGATTGTATAGTGCCTACATTTTTCTTTCTCAGACACGTCTATTCTGTGTCCCATAAGTCAGAACAGGATTAAGAACAAACACAACACAAGTACATGTGTCTCAAGTTGTTCAATGTAACTCTTCAATTCTTCTAAATATTAACAAATATTAAATAACAACTAATAATCTTTTCACCAAATAACAAATTAGTAAAAAGATGAGGTTTTATTCTTCCAAAGCTGTTTGTGAATTCAGTGTAATTCACTGAATAGTTTGGGATGATTTTCCTTTGCTGAGCTTGATTTCCTAATCAGAAGAGTAATTGTCATTCGCTTCCTTTTTCAAAAGCTCAGCTCTGTACAATTTCTCCAGACAGAGCTCTTTGCTAATTTAAACCATTTGACTGCAGTTCATTTTTCATATTTAACATTGTTCCATGCTGTTTTGGAAAAAAAACTAAGTCTTTCTGTGGAAGGAGATACACAACTAACAAACTTGCCAATGCTTTAATTGTGCTGTTACTGCTTCTGCAAGGGTTACAGAGAAGGTTCAGCATTTTCAGGCTCCATTGACTTTCCCACAATAGTAGCTTCTCAGGTCTATCATGGAAGCATTTATTTGTATAGAGTCCTTTTTTGCAGAGACTTTAAACAAATAGGTAACATCAATCCTTTCAGGAATACAAAGAAAATAACAGTGACTCGATATGACAAGCACTTCTACTAATGCCTGGCAGGGACAGCTGGAAATGTCAGTGCTCTTTCAGTGACACATTTCTGCATAGTTACAAATACAAAGGCATTAAAGGAAATGAAAGTAATACAATTTCAGTGAATTGTCTTTTCAGTTTGACAGCTGATTGATTGATTGACAGTGCTCCGGAGAAAACTGGAAATTCCTGAAAGCATTCACTCTTACTTCTGTGTACCACATCCTCAACTCAGCAGTCTACCGTCATGCTGAACCTCATGCAAAGAAAAATTGTTGCTGACCTACGTAAAGTCTTGCTTGTCTTTACTCAAGCATATTGATGACCTTACAAAAAAATCTTTTAGAAGCAGGGATGCTAGTCCAAAAGGCCACTCAAAAGTGTCTGTAAATATTTAGTACTGACTTTCTGAGAAGTCTCACCTGGAATACTAAAACAACCTCGATGAAGTCATTTTCTGCCTTTAATGAAAGCAATACTATCATTACTTCATACTTAGCCATCCCAAAACTAAAAGAAGGATATGAGCTCATAGTGCTCCTGAATAACCTCACCCTAATGGATCACTGGAATTAAACATTCCACATCTGTTACTGTAGCAACAGAGCCTAATATAGAAAAACAGAAAAATGAGCGTATCAGAAATCAAACAACTTTCAAATAAGATACCAGTGTGTGAAAGAAAATGTTACCAGCAGTTTAGATGGAATTATGTTCAGGTATTTATGTCCAAAATCGCCTCTGACTGCTGCGAATCATTCCTGTACCCATTGAAACAGTCTAAAACATTCTGAAACTGGCTGGAACTTCCCAGCAAAACTTTCCATCAGAGCACAATTAGATTTTCTCAAGAGTACTAGCAAATTTTCTCATTTTCCCCCCAAAACCCTTTCCTTATGCTCTTCTCATGAATCAGGAAAAACATATTACAAAAAATTAATGTTGTAATAGTGATTGATTTCAACATTTTAACAAGTTATCAATTGGCAGAAAGCAGAGAATGCTAAGAAAAGGAATGTAGGAAAAGGCAGAGGTACAACAGCTGTTTGTGAGATCCAGCTTCCTCTCACGGAGCTGTGGGTAGAGACTTCCTGAGATAGATCTCATATAAACAGATTTGTGTTTCAGTCTGGGTGGCATTTCTTCTTTACAACATTTTGTCTCTGAATCTGTCAGCTGAATTCCTCTCTATGCACTTTTTTTTTGTTTGTTCAGTTTTTGACTTCAATAATCCTCTGTCAAATGAATCAGCAATTCAACTGCACATGGTTTACAAAGTAATTTGACTTATTTCCAAAACTGTCTTTTTAAGATTGCCACATTCTTACCTATTTTGCTTAACTTGAGCTTCGAATCACTGAACCAAGGTTAATTTCCAGGACCAGCTGTTTCACAGTGTTTCTCCAGTCCCTAAAGCCAAGCCTAACACTCAATCACTCCGTGCTGACTGAATTACTCTGGTGAAGAAAACTGTCATCTGTCACAGACAGAAAGAACAGGGACCCGTCGCTGCTGATGGAACGTGCTGTTCTCCAGTCTTAGATTTAAAGGGAAGTTGATCTCCGAGATTCTCAGGATGAAAAGCAAATGTTAACAACTATGAACTGTTTTGAAAATCACATCATTAAGCGTAAAGCCTTTAAGAAAAGCAACAAACTCCACTTCTTAATTACTACATAACCAAGGAAAAGGCATTCCCATTCAGCCCAAACAGAATGCCCACACAAATGCTGATCCCATTCTTCTCTTCCATCCTTCTCAAAGGGCAAACACCCGGTGCTGCACCAAACAGTTCAGGTGTTCTATGAACACACGGCATGGCCAAATAAAAGCTCCCTGTCACCTAGCAAGAGGGCACATCCCTGTTCTTCTCAATAGACAAACTGTAACAGACAGAATAAATAAGAAGGCTTTGTCATAACAGTTTTGAATGCCCACAGAAAACACAGGCTACTCAGACTGTTTTAAAGTAAGAAAAAGCGCTCAGCCTTTACTCAAAAGGTTGAGCTACATAATATTGCACTTTTTCTTATTCAGATATGAGAATGATCAAATAAACAAGGTCTGGCTAATTTTAATATTTCAAATCTGTTTATTTATAACATGTTTTTCTGCAAGAGAACAATAACGACTTAAAAGCAATGCAAAATATGTCTTTACTTAGTCTCCTTCATTGCATTCAATTCCCAGGCATTTAATTGCACTATGCAATTGCCCTAAAATCAATGGAATCTAAGCACATGTTAATGAACTTAAAAGTGGTTATGGATGACATATAAACAGGGTCCTAAACAACGTTTTTGAGAAATTCTGAACCTTATCCTTGGGAAATCTTTTACTTACAAGAACTCTGCTGCTCTGGGGTATAACAAGTTAGAAAGATGCATTTTTCTATGAAAGCAAAGGACTGTAAGTGTTCATTTTTAGATGAAAATGAACTAATCAACTCTAGCAGTGAGTGAGGCAGGCACCTACCTTCCCAGCTCTGTACGCAGCCAGGAATTTGAGAGTGATCAGTGCACACCTTCACACCTACGCCTGCTCCCTGCTCCCCCCAGGAGCTCTGTGCAGGCACCTTGAAATGAGGAAGGGGGAACCATAGGAAACCTGAAGAAAACTTGATGGGTTTTGTGCTAAATCTGTCAAATGATTAGAAATACCACACTGCAGTTCAAATAAACCAGCTATTCTTTTTCTTTCAATACAAAATCAGTGCATTGGGAAAGCTCTGGAATGCTTTAACCTGAAGTATCAGAACACACTCCTGAGAATCACTGAAGTGGCCACTCCAGTCCCTTTTCTGTATCCTCTTTGGCTAGAGAAACAAATAAGCCTTCAAGTTAAATTACAAAATAATGATACTACAATGAAAATAACAAACGAGAGGCACTAATATTCCCCGCAGGTATTCCAGGCCACACACTGGCGGTACGAGAATCCTGCAGGCCTAAGGCACACAGAACTGCTGCTGTGATGGGCTTAGACCTCCTCTGCTTTGAGTGTTCTCGTGTCAGTTTCCTCAAACCCCAAAGATTTTAAAAATTATTTGAAAAACGATGAACAAATAAATTATTCGGATATAGCTTTTAAAAGATGGCCAACATACAATTACAGTGAAGTAAGCTTGGTTTGCTAAGCTGTTGATAAAAAGGGAGATAAAAATGAACTCCTTTATATTGCTGTTTCACTTTTCGTTTTGACAATTTCTTTGCAAGATTCCTCGTGAGTTTGAAGTACATCATAAAGATGAATTGATTCAAAAAATCCTATCAAAAACAGAGCTAATAGCTAATGTCCAGAAGCATTCTACACATAGGAAGTTCTGTAATAGTGTATTTTTAGAAAGGTTCTAGGGAAATAAAAAGAATTCATAGCAATCAAATGAGAAACATGTTTCAGACTACTAATATGACTCGCAGGCAAACATTACAACATGCACTGGATGCCACCCAAAATTATGGATTAGCAATCTGCACTGCGTTGCTGTAAGAGCTTGCTTGAATTTGGACAATGTTATTTTCTTGTATTTCTGGGAACGTGCTACTTCCTGGTAGAAGAGACCTCGGAAGTGATAAAAATGGAGAGAATCAGTGCTACTCTGAGGAACACAGTGCTGCTGCCCACATTTCTGCCAATGTTGGAGAGGAGCAGAAGAACTAGCAGGGACTGCTCCAGAGCTGAGCTGGACTGCAAGGGCTGCTCCGAAAGTAATGCCTCCTATGTTATGATGTCAGCCCACAACATCAGAGGCGGACGTTGGCAGGATGGCAGCAGAGGCTGAACCTTCCACCAGTCCAGCCCATTCCATGTTGCTGCTGTGCGACAGATGGCAGCAGAGGGGCACTCTGACAAAATGGCATCTGACATGGACGTGCGGATGGAGCAAAGGGCTGGATTTGAATTCCATGATGCTGAAAAAAAGGCGCCCACTGACATCCGTCGACGCTGCTGAATGTTTATGGAGACCAAACAGTGGATGTAGCACAGTGAGGGGTGGTGCTGTGTTTCAGGAGTGGGGCACCTCTGCCAGTGCAGATTGGTACAGCGCGGCATGCAGGCTCTTGTTCATGGCTGGTGAAAATGCACAGCTAACGGTGGTGACTACACTGAAAAACAGTGTTTTGTAGCTGAGAATTTGCTCTACCAAATAGTGTTATTGTGCTCTCTGCATCTGTTGCAGACTCCGTACAAACAAATGGGAGGCATTACTTTCGGAGAGGCCCCCCCTCTCCATCGCAGCACCACAGTGCTGCGGGCAGCAGCCGCCCCCGACGCTCTGGGGACGAATCCCATGCAGTTACACACTCCGATGCCTCATTTGACCTAAAAACCCGAACCACGCTCCAACGGTCCCCGGGATTTCTCCCCGACCCCGAGGAACCACCACAGGAACAAATACCTCATTTTGACTGCCACGGATTATTTAATCAACACCGACACAACAACGAACAGTTCTCACGCTCGCAGTGCTGCCAATCAGAGCTCACGGCTCGGCTGAAGTTTCAGTTACAAAAAGACTGTAAGAAGTGCACGCAAACAAAATAGGCGCGACACGCAGCGCCGGGAGCGCACCCGCGGTCCCTCCGGGCAGAGCAGGGCCATCTCACAGCCCCGCGCGGCCCCACGGGCGCGGAGGTCCCCCCCGGGCTGGGGGGAGGGGGGGTGCTAGGCCCCGCGCCGTTCGGCGGTGGATCCGGGGCGGTGGGAGGAGGAAGGGCGCATCCAACCAGAGCGCGGCCGCGGGGCGCGCTGCCCCATGTGAGCCTGCCACAAAGGAACCGAAGTTCAAATAAGGCTGCTGCAGCCTTGCAGGGAGCCAGGGGCTCTCCGTTTTAAAACCAGAATGCCGAGTTCCCGCTCCCCGAAAGGAAGCCCGGCCGTGCCCAGCGCAGCGCCGCGCGGCCCCAAGCGAGCAGCCGCGCTGTGAGGAGTGTTTAAGAGAAGAAAAACAGAGGAAAAGAAAGGAAATAACCCTGCAGAGCTAGACATTTGCTTTTGTAGCTGCAGCACAGCGTAGCAGCTGTTCGGCCGCGGTCACGGAACAGTTACGCCGAGAGATGTCCGCGCCGCGGCCGCGCTGCTGAAGCTCCGCGGGGGCGGACGGCGGGGACGGCGGAGCGGGGTAAGAGCGCGCAGCACGGGCTGGCTGCATGAGAAGCGTGCGGGTTCTCGTGTGCTGAGGGCCCAAAGACTGATTCGTTTGCATGGGAGTTTGCATGTGCTTTCCAAGGACATTGCTGCCCCTCCCTAATATGAGCAGCAAATCAGTTTTTTTTTCTTTTTTTAAAAAACACAAATTTAGTTGTGAAAACAGCTGAGACATTTTGTGACACCAAGCTCTGAAAGGCCTTATTGCCACTACTTTCTCGAGTATGAAATGTATTTTATTTAATTCTGTATGTAGCTCTGGGCTCGTGCTCCTCCAAGTCAGCTGCAGCTCTCAGGAACGCACCCATCTCTGTAACTTTTCTACAGGACTGGAGGTACCAAAAATGATGAACTCTGCACTCTTTCACACGCTTGTGTGATCAAAGAGATGCAGCAGTTCCTGGAGCTTTACAGAGCCTACAAAGTGCATTTCACTTAAAAAACAAAACAAAAAAAAAAAACACAGCATCTATGAGTATCTTTCTGTTAATATTTATTACATTTTTCATGAACAAAATGAGTCACATTTACTGAAATGTGCATCTGCTTAAGGGCTGTCCCGTGCAAAGTACAGGGACACCCATGTACACACACTGTGAACTTTTTTTTTGGTGGTGACTGGATTAAGTGAAAACAAGGTGAGGCCGCTGCGAAGGGCAGTAACGCCGAGCAGAGCGCTCAGTGATCACATTCCAGGTCTCGGGCAAAACCTGAGTAAAGCACAAAGAACAACCCACAAACAACATGACTAAAATCCCTGGTAACCCCAAAAGAAAACCTGTACTTCTTTAAACTAGAAAAGCTATACTCTCTTGCCAAAAACTTGGAAAAGTTGCAGGCAGCAAAGGACACACAATCTTCTGAAGCTTCCTGCAGCAGTTGGTTCTATTTCAAAACAAAAGTTCCCCAAGAACTCAGACTCTGTCATCCTGAAGTGCTACAGCAGTCCACTGGCCATCTGCTCCTTCCGTGAAAAAAATCCTTTTAGGAATGAACTGGTTTTTGAACCAAGATTTTACCACAGATTTAAATGGATAAAAAAGCAAACTACAGAATGTACTATACTAAAAGCTTCCAGAGCAATTATTTGGTTTCTGTCCAAAGTGTGGCATAGCTGACAATGGAAGCAAGTAACCAGCAACAGCAAACCAAGAGCTCCACCCAATAAACTTGGAGTTGAACTTCCTTTTACATCACCTTTTTGTAACCGAAACAGAATGCTCCTACGTGTCAGCCCTTTCAGACCCCATTATACTTCAATCAAAACTGTAACACTTTTCCTAATACACGTGGCACACGTAGTGCTGTGCAACACATCCACTGTGAATTTCTTTCTACCAAACTGAAAAATTATAGCTTCAGCTTTTTCACAGCAACAATTTTCATCTGAAGAAATCAAACTGCAGGAGTTAATTCTAAGCCAAAATCTCTATTGATGGAAGCCCCTTTCCTTTCAAATACGGCAAAAATGAAATTCACATTAAATATGAAGACTACTTGAAAAATTGATAAATTAATGTAATTCAATCCAACAGAACATATAGGATAGGGAGTATGAATAGAGCTTGAGTGAATGCTTTGAGAAGAGCAGCAGGCAGTAAGAAAGCAAGCAGCTTCAGGAAATTCATGCTTATCTGTCTGATCACCACAGTGCTGCGGAACCAAATGGTGTTACTGGCCCGGGGTCTGCAGCACGGCAATGGAGTAAGCCCACAGGCAGTGGCTGTCGGAGGCTCTGCAGAGCAAACACTTATATTTATTAAGGACAAACACACAAACAAGCACCAGCCAAACAAAAACAATCAAGCAAAAAAAAAAAAAAAAGAAGCACCCTGATCTTCTCATAGTAGGACTTTGTTTGACAACCTTTTACAGTCTCATTAAAACGTACAAATGCACTAACCAATCTAAAAACCCTTTTCACATCAAGACGAAAATATTAAAGAAACAGCGAAGATTTGTTGTTAGCTTTCCTTGTTTCTTCTTCAGAAAGAACACGTATCAAACTATGTGCGAATACACAATCAAATAAAACAGCTTATCTTCCCAAGCAAAAGTGCCGTAAGATCTAATGCTATGCCTCTTGTGACCATGCCTTCATCTGCATGTCTGAACTCTTGAGGAAACCCACACAATGCACCACAGCATGCAGTGTTGTAGGAAAAGCCAGCCCGTCAAATGCCTGCCAGCCTTGGTATATTGAATATGACCAGCACACAAAAAATCCTGATTAACCCACAGAGCTGAATTTTGTCACAGAGTGGTTTAATGCAGCAAAACAAACTCATCTGTACCTGGGATAACACTGCTACTTATTTTCTTCAAAGTCAAAACAATCATACAGGGAGATGCCAGAAAATAGCATTGTGCAAAAAGCGAGAATCTCATGTCTCAAACGTATATGTTTTTCCATCTGAGTATTTCTAAAAGGCTCTGCAGTATCAGTGCATTCAACTCTGACACATCAGACCTGCACGCACTCAGCAGCTCAGTCCTTGCACCGTGACCCCATGGGTCCAAGCGAGATGAGCAGTTCACAGGGACAGCAACGCTGAACCTCACCTGCCCACTCCAACTCTTTAGTGAAACCAAAGTCACATACTACCCCCACCTCCAAAAAAGAAAAGAAAATGTGACATATGTTAAAACCATATACACAAAATAGTGTGAAATAATAAATAAAGCTTGAAACTCTGAAACCAATTTTCTAAGCATGCAATGCTCTGGGTACCTTTTTAAGGGACTGCATGACAATGATAAGAGATAGTAGCAATTAGTTTTAACAACAGTTGTTATCCAAAAAGATATCGTAAGCTAAATGGGAATCTTATTTTGCTCTGACAGTTACTAACACTCCTGCTTAAGTGCAACAAGTTAGGCAGGAAACCTCCTCCTTAACCTTCTTTATATTGGTCATCATAACTGAAGCCCAATGGACTAAAAACACCTCCCTGGCTCCTGAACTGCAACATACAAACCATTAAAAACCCTTTTTTAAAAAAAATTTAAAAAATCACTGTCTTCATCATATAGTGAAGTCTTACTGAAGTCCCTAGGAGCCTCCTTGAGTAGCATTTTGGTTTCAGTGTGGAAAAGTGCCTTCTGGGGAAAGCAGTCTCCAAGGGCAGGCACAGTGTCATGTATCATTTGGACGAAAGCTACCTTTATATACCTCAGCACTTGGTATTTGCATACCTACAGTCCTCTGGCTCAGTAACAGTTTACTATATATAGAAAAACAAGAGCAGCAGCAAGAAGCACTTAAAATGCTTTTACCCACTGGATTCTTTTATGTACTTTCTCTTTCTTACCCATACCAATGAAGTTTATATTTTGGTATGAAGTCCAGACAACTCTTTTCTATATTTGTGTGGGAAACTTTCACTATAACAAGATTTAGAGAGCTCATTATCTTGCTATGTATTTCTCCAAAATGCTGTATTTCAGGTGATGGCTTCCTTAAATGACAAAATATTTCCTCTTTGAACAGACTTGTAAACCAAAATAAAGCACAATTAATTTCACTACTTAGTCATCACTCAGTGGTTTTTGTGCTGCCTCAGCTCTTTGCACATCACAATGTGTAGGTGTACGAAGAGCACTACAGACTCTCAGAGACGAAGGATCAATTTCTCAATGGCTGAAAGACTCAACATCACAAAATTCCTTGAGATGTACATGCAGAATTGTTGATAATGCATGCTGAGGCTTTCATAAAAACCTTTATTTCCAGAGTAATACTGCAAACATCCATTTTATTAAAAAATTTAATCCAACAAAACTCAGGCACAACATTGAAGCGTTGCTGGTTGCATTTTCGAAGAAACTTTGTAATACCTTACTATGTTATTTACAAGCCATACTTTTCAGCTGATGGAGATGCATCCTCATTCTCATTTGCGCACAAAACTCCCATGAGTAAAATATTTTATAATACCTTAAAAAAAATATTAAACACAAATATGTGCATGTGCACTTTGTAAAAATGAGGTCCTACAAAGGATGGCATCAGAGAAAACAAATAATGGAAAAAAGGTATACACGCTGGAATATCCACAATTAAATGTATATTTTGTATGCAAATAGTTTAAAAGCCCCACACTGGTGACATTATCACCTTTCATGCTTCCTCTTAAGGTGAGCTGATTGGAAAAAAAAAAAAAAAAAAGCAACTCCGAGCATCTGTCAAATTTTAATACTCTGCATGTAGGAATAGTTTTAATTTGGCCATTTCAGGATGGTGACAGTAATAAAGTACAGGATGGGAAACAGCTGGTAATTTCAGATGGCAAAATACTTAACTCTTGTTGAAATATCATCTGTAAGTTTCAAGGTACTCATAACAATCAAAATGTAATATATTTTGACTAACCAAAATTTCTAAATATGACAGTGTACAGAACAGAAAAATATTTCCATGCAAAAGCTAAAGTAAGATTTTATTTGCCTTCTCCATTTAAAAGACAGGAAAAACCAATCAAAATACCAATACCCCACCCAGTATCCCTCTCAGAAAGCTTATTTCATCTTACTTCAGCAGATCACAGAACATCCTGAATCGAGCAAACAATGAATGAGCAAACAAATCAAGTCACTATCATCACCTACTTTCATATATATAAACAGGCCAATATTTGGTCTACAACCTGAAATTTCATGAAAGCACGTATGTTAGCTCCTAGTTAACATAATCCAGACAGCGATGCTGCCAAAAGTTTTCATGCAGACGCAGTTATATAGGTAATAAATAAAAAATGCTTTTGTCTGAGTAATACATACTGCCAAGTAGGGTAAGCATCCACAAAATTGATTTTAGTGGCATCTCAACCAGGGTGAGCTTGGTGATATAAGTGCAGCAACTCAACTCCCTTGAAAAATGTTTTGAGGAGGACACGACTACTGAACAGCCAGAATCCAAAAATGAAATTACTTCAAATTCCCATACCTTTTCTAATTAGAAGTTAAATTTCATTTTTAATTAAATCACACATCTTTTTCTTAAGAATGACTCTGTTTTTGTTTGTATGCTTGTTTGTTGGGGAAGTTTTGTCTGTGTGCACAAGGATAAGAGAAAGCCATGCTCTATTTCCAGCAAAGAAAATTTGCACCAAACCTGCAAGCATGCCTTTAAATAATGTCCTTTTGTACAATGGCAAAGTTGAAAAGTCTACAGATGCCTAAGTGGAATTTTGCACTGGTGACGAACGTGGCCCCAAGCAGTGCAGCTCCCTCCCAGTCCATTGCAGAAAAGCTGCTGAGAGGGGGAGAGAGAAGAGAGGGCTGAGCCAGAGAAACAGGAAGAAATGAATTACCAGCAAGCAGCAGCACTAGTTAAGGACAAAGAGTATGAGCAATTACTTGGCATAAGTACAACATAAGAAAACTGAAAGCTAGTGTGCTAGACATCTAATAAGATCTTCCTCTCTCATGGGAAGGAATCCTGATGTCCTAAGAACTTCATGGTTTCAAAAAAGACAAGGAAGCAAGTCAAAAGCATTAAAGTCTTCCTTAAAATTGCTTCTCTGTCTTCCCTCCCCACTTCCACTAGCAAGCTTTTCTTCCTCCCTAAAAGACTCATCATTCAGAGTTCTGCAAACAAGCTCATTGGCTGTGAAGCTCATTTGAATCCAACTACAAACGGAACGACATTTATCTGATGTAGCCCATCACAACGACGAACAGTCAGTCTTCATTCTGAACTTTTTTTTAAAAAAACAAGTAAAAAGAAAGAAAGACAAAGTTGTTTCATAAACATGCTGTAGGAAGGAGGACATCTGAAGACAGTACACTTCTTGTTTCTATTTGCAAAGGAGCATTCTTTTACCACTGTACTTTTACTTCCAATGTTTTCTCTTATAGGAAGAACACCTTTAGAGAAGGTGATGTGCAGACAAGATCATGAGAGAGAGAAGCATTTTAGCATGGTCTAATCATGCTGATGTCATTCACTGATGGCTTACCTTCTGCATTTTGACAGATGTTTAAACAGACATGTTAAGATGAGGCTGATGAACTCTTCCATTTTTTTCTTAAATTCTTAACAATTCTTAAAAAAAAGGAGAAAACCCAAACTGTTATAAATTCTTCTGTATCTCTTCAGCCTAGAAAAGAATGCATGCCCTAAATCCAAAGCTCGAATAAGGATGTGAGATGGTGTAAACAGACACAAATGAACTCTGAGGAAAAACAAAAAAACCCCAAAATTTCCTTTCAGCAGGTCAAAATAGTTATATTTTCAGAGGAAAAGAAAGGTATTTCAATTGAAATACTGAAATAAAGCCCATTTTACACCTGCTATGCCAGAGACATTTGCAAGAACAGTCCATCTGTATAGAAATACAAGGCCTGGAAAACTGCCAGAGTTTCTAAGTGTGACTCGCTGTACGTATGCTGGTTATACAAGTCAAAGCTGTCTGGGGTGGATTCATGCTCCCTGTTTTCCAGGGTTCCACATAACATTCCTTTGTTTAGAGAAACCATGTCGACCCCAAACATTTATCTGACAGTTTTCAAAATTCTTGACAAGTTCTGTGAAGTACAATACTGTTCGCAAATTGAAAATGAACTTATTCCAAACTCTGTAAGAAATGGAGGCAAAAATACATCTCTAAAATCTTTCAGAATAACCAGTCCTGCTTACTTTTGTTTGAATCATGTACAGAAGCATTTACAGAAACTTCTATGGTTTACTCCAAAACGAAAAGATGGAACTGACTGACAACCATCTCTCTTCTTAGTATGAATAATAAATCAAGCCTGCATGTCCATCATTATCTTGGAACTAACACAAATTTACTTAAAAGCCAGAATCACAGAGAAATTCAGACTGGATGGGACCTCGCACTCTTCTTAAAAAGTAAGGCTAACTTCAACATTAGATCAGGTTGCTCAGAGCCCTGCCTAAAACAGAAGCTTGCATGTCTCCAGGAATTAAGATTCCATCATCTCTTTGAATCCCTCACCTGCATCTGCATGTGCTTTTCCCCTCTCAAAGGGGAGACCATTAAATGAAGTGACCAGGCTGAGCAGAAAGACAACAATTCCAGTGAGAGTCACAACAAATATAAATTTATGCACAACAGTGATAATGAATGTAAGTTGTAGTTATCAGTTCTGCTAATCTGGAAGAAGAACAGATTTTACTGCCCATGATATTTGGGGAGTAGAGGTTTTAGTTTATAATCATTAAGGACTAGTGTTGAATAAGTTTTTCCATATTCATGTTTTTCTTTATTTTTTCTATAAGGTTTAAATACTGCTGACCAAAGTAGAATTGTAGCATTTCATCCAAGCCATGCTCCCTGCAATATACATGCAGTTATAAAATACTACAAATGACTTATTTAATATTTTTCCAGCTTCTAACAGCACAGATTTACCTACCTTCTGTTTACATTTAAGGGCTACATTTGTAGCAGTAAGAAATGAAAACATAATCTATATTTAAATGAAAACACCAATCTTGGAGAATATTGTGGCACTTGCCTGGAAATAAGAACTCTTCAAGTACTGGTATTTAAAACTTTTTTTTTTTGGTGGTTCTTGGCAGGCTTTAGACAAACTGGCAACTACTAACTAAGGTGGATCTGACCACAGCACGATAGCCTGTTCCTGATGATGCCCCCTTTAGCTGACATGAACTCATACCTGACAAGGAAACTATCTCATTTGTTCATAGACAAACGAATTACTATGCAATATTATATTGCAAGTTAAGTTATAGAACAAATTACCAGGGTGTGCATTCTTTTATTTTTTTTTAAAAAGCTTGGACTGATTTCAATTTGTAACTTACACTAAATTTATTTTAAAACAGATTTTACAAAGTTCTTTACAGAAGAATATTTGACCAGAAATAGAGGATCATGATGACAAGAAGATTCATCTGTTTAATGCTTATAGTTGCTGTGGGAACTGCTGCAAGCAAAACACAGGAATTTGAAGGCAATGATGAGGAAAAAGAGCAAGAATTCATTTACATGAACAGATACAAGCGTTCCAGCGACTCACAGGACAAATGCACTTACACCTTTATTGTACCTCAGCAGAGAGTGACAGGTGCCATTTGTGTTAATTCTAAGGAACCTGAGGTTCTACTTGAAAACAGGGTAAATAAACAAGAAATACAATTACTTAACAATGAACTCCTTAAACAAAAGAGACAAATAGAAACTCTCCAGCAATTGGTAGAGGTGGATGGGGGGATTGTTAATGAGGTCAAGCTCTTAAGAAAAGAGAGCAGAAATATGAACTCTCGTGTCACGCAACTCTATATGCAGTTACTACATGAAATTATCCGAAAACGGGACAATGCCTTGGAACTTTCCCAACTTGAGAATAAGATTTTGAATCAAACTGCAGACATGCTGCAGCTTGCAAATAAATACAAAGACTTAGAGTACAAGTACCAACATTTGATGTCAATTGCAAATAATCAGTCCATAATAATTGCCCAGCTAGAAGAATACTGTCAAAGAATGCCATCCATAAAGCCTCTGCCACAAACTCCACAGCCACCAAGCAAAGCGTACCAGCCTCCTACTTACAATCGTATGATTAACCAGATATCGACTAATGAGATTCAGAGTGACCAGAACTTAAAGGTTCTGCCACCTACCTTACCAACCATGCCTGCAGTTACTAGTATTCCGACCTCAACCGATAAACCATCTGGTAAGTAATATCATTGCTATGCCTACACTAATTTATAAGAATAAGCAGTAGGAAACACTCTAGTATCAAAAATGCGAACAATTTGTTTAGCAAAATTAGTGACTTTGAAATGATTGAGATTCTAAGATCTGACACAGTCAGCATAAATTGAGCTGACTACCAGCTGTACAAATGGCAAAAGTCCTTTGGGAGAACTTGAAGCCCATAATCACAGAATATCCAGAGTTGGAAGGGACCCACAAGGATCAGAGTCCAACTCCTGGCTGGACTTTCACTTCTGTGGACCACTGGACTTGTGGTTGCTACTAGATAACAAAAGTACTTTAACACCATTTGCCACAAGGTTCTAATCTGCTTCTTTCAAGTATAAAAAATTCACTACAGTCACTAAGAACTTCAAGCATTCCGTTACTACCATATTATCATCAATTGAGGTTACAGAAAGGTAATACTACCATAGTAGTACAATAGTACCATACTTCCACCTTACCGCCATCTCTTGTGAAAAAAAAAGTTACACTGCTTCCAAATTTGTTACTGGTACAAAATATGAAACACTATCTAAAATGTTGCTAATGTATGACAGGATGCCTCAAACTGACATTGTATGAAAAAGTAAACGTAACTGAAGACTGCCTAGAATATCTTAACTACTGTCTCTTTTAGCACCAGACTCTTTGGGCAGAGTTCTATCTACACAATAGAATAGGCTTCAAATTTCAGCTTGTTAAAGCCTGATTCTCCGGACCTTAAGGTAATATTACCAGTTTGATTTGCTTCCAAAGCTTTTATTAGAGGATAGAAAACAGAAAATATGAGCAGCTGGATGAGATAATGGAATAGTCTGAGAGATTACATTGAATCTGGAGAGCTAAACATAACTTTTAGACTTTAGTCCAAATTCAAGTCACATTTGGTATTCACATTCATGTGAATGGCTGCCCTTAGATCTAGATACACTGTTCCATTTGAGTTAATAAAAAATTAATCAGAATCAATGCAGACACTCCCAGTGAAGCAGATGAGACTTGATGAACAAAATTTAAGAACTTACTTAACTGTTATTCTAATACAATTTGTGCATTTTGACCTTGTGCTTTTTTCTCAAGAACACAAAGTAGTAATAGGTGACTTCATTTCAAACAGTGATTTTATGGCTATTTCAGTCTTTGTGGTTAGGTCTTTGCAGAATTCAGAACTCTCTCACAAGCCTTAGCTCCAACTAAAACATGTTCTTAGCCTGGGAATTGATAAAACTGACAACAGTAGAATTTAAAAATAATATTTCACCCATTCTTAATACAGATAAATTCACAGTCCTGAAACTTTAGCTCTTAATTCTTTCTTAAAAGAGGAAGAGGTTATGTTCACTCTTGTTCTCAAGGTTTTAGGTCCTTAACTTTCCATCACAGCTATTTTGAGATTCTGTGATATTACAAACAAAGATACTTGTTTTGACGTTGGTTACAGAGTCAGTTTGCTTTAGATGAACAGCAAATAAAAGGGTAAATAGTTTAAGTCCTAGCTATTCTGTTCTTATTATTGTTGTTGTTTTAAATATAAAGAGATCTCAATAGCTTTGGCAAGGCCAGGGATAAAAGGTAAGCAGGCAAAGACGAGTGAGTCAAAGAATGTTACAGTGATACCCAACAGCTTTCCCCACAAGACTGCCCACATCAACACCTATGTCCTAACAGTCTGAATCAAGAACCTCACTGCATGTTCAGGAGAGAAGGTCAGCATGTGTTTAATATAGATGCTGTAGTACAAATACAGGAAGAAAACAAGAAAATGTATTCTGAATTTTTAACAGATTTAACACATTAGCCCCAGAGACTTTTCCTGTGCAACTCCATTAAGACAAACTGGTTTACACCAGATGTATGAGATGGAGGAGTTGCAGTCAGTCATCTAAATTTTACTTACCTGTGCCCAAGACGGAACTGTTCATGACATCTAAAGAGGTTTGACACTTTTTGTGTAAACATTTATGAGATGACTACAAATTTGTCAGTTTAGCGTGTGATAATTTTTGTGCTTGTATTATTACAGAAAGGAATACATCAGCACTGTACCTTGCATAGGACACTTGCACTCTAAGACAGGAGCAAAGGGAAGCAAGTGGTAGAATAAGGGATATTACGTAGTCTTAGTGTAAGAGTTCTGCTGTAAGCCAGAATGCAAGCATATACTAGAGATCAATTAATCTAGATGATTAGTAAATCACAGCTAAAAAACTCAACAGATACTTCCTAATGAACTTGTAAATCCCTTTAATTTTCTAAAGGATTTTCTCTGCACACCCTCTGAATTTGCTGAAGTCTGTTGTGTTTGAGCTCGTCTTTGTTTTCCATTGTCCTTTCTTAAGGATTGCAGACTCCCTTATTTCACTATCAAAGACTGCCCACACTGCTTTCCATTTCAGATTTTCAATCAGTTCAACCCTACTCACTAAATTTAATATATCCTGCTCTCTACTTGGTCTGTTTCACCATTTTATGCATCTATCAAAAAGCCGTCCCCAACAAATTCCAAAAAAAATTTTTTATCTCGTATATTCTTCTCCCAGCAGATAAACAGATAGCTAGAAATAGGCAGCTCAAAATATTAGCAAGAAACACTATCATACAGACACACAAAAAAAAAAAAAATCTACAGACAACATGACATTTATTTTCCAGGCTAGAACTGACTGTCAAGTGGAACATAAGATCCAAGAATTCCTATAAACAGCTATGTACTGTAATATTTTTGTTATTCATTCTCGTAATAAATCCACTAACATTCATTATTTTGGTTTACCTGAACTGCTTTTATTACTATGACTACTTAACAGAATAAGTAAGGCAGAAGAGTTAGCTTGAAGGAAAAAAAAAAGCAAGTGCAAGTATTTGGTAAAAAACATGAAGTATGCAGAAGATACGTATAAAGTGACATGTGCAGTGAAGCTAGAAGATGTAACTAATTTTGCAAGTGGAATTTCAGTATGCATAAGTGCAATCTATACAGTATAGACAGAAGAATGAAGAGAAGGATTGTGGCATATATTACATTTCTGCGAACTTTAGTTGTGATTATATCACAACTTGGAAAAAGAAAGCATGCTGAAGATGTTCTTCCTTCAAAACATATGAAATAAAGTTCCAAATATTAAAATGTCTGAGACCTCTGCAATAAGTGACAATAAAAACTGTTAGACAAGTACTGTGATTTCCATTTGTAGAATATCTTAAGAATTACAGTCTCTTTTATTTGAGAAGTATTTGAACATACAACCGTGTCACATGTTCTTAAGAATATAATGAAAACAACTTAAAATCTTGTAAAGGAACTCAATGGAAGAGATGGGCAACAAGTGTCAAAGAGAAACAATTGTGTACATAACCTGCATAGAAATTTAGTAGTAAGTTAGATTTGTGTTTCTAAGTTTATTAAGTTTCATTAAAAAATAAGTTTAAGTTTATTAAGTTTTCTAAGTTTATTAAGGGGCGTTGGAACAAGATGATCTCTAAGGTCCCTTCCAACCTGAACCATTCTATGATTCTATGATTAATGATTTTTAACTAAAAGCTACATAAATCCAAGCCTGCAGTTCCCACGAAGCATGACATGTAACTACTGAGTCATACCAAAGGCAGATATTTGTGTGAGCTTGAAATACGACAGCTCATTTCAGTAAAACATTATGCAGTCTGAAGATAGTGCAGAGCATAATGAGAAGAATCTGTAATTCATAAGAACACTTTTAGCCCATAAATACCAGCCAAGAAAAGACAAATTTAAAGGACAGAGTACAATTAAGTCAGGCAGATCTGCTTTTTATTCTTTATTTTCAAAATGCGTATTAGAAAAGCATATGAAAAAATATTCTTTAGCACAGCATAATTATTCCAGTTAAGGTCAAGGAATAAATATGTTTAGAGAAAATTTTCTACCTGCTTCAACATAAAATTCTTTTAGTAACAAAAATTTTGTCTTTGGAATCTACTTTTCCTTGTTAGGTAGGAGTTATCTGATAGGATAAATTATAGTATAAGTATTAACTATCTCTCAACAATAATTAAATTGCAGAGGTCTCAAATAATTAAATAACGCAACATAACAAGCAGTTTATCTGCCAAAAGTGCACTCATCCAGATGAATACAATCCAAACAATTAATGAATACAGAAGAGAGAAATTACAGAGATGCAAAACAAAACAACATAGTTGGAAAAGTAATCATGCCATTCGGGTTAGCAAAACTACATACAAACTATTTTTAAAACTTTTTTCACGCTCTTCAATTTATCTTAGGACCCATTTCATTTCCTTTGGCATAGATGGCTGAAAGTCCAAAGGTATATAGAAGATCTCAGATAATCAGTTACCAAAAACTTCTATGGTCTTCATTAAATATAAATGCAGAGTCTCATTACATAGCTGTATCTTCACCCTACATAACCACCCAAAAGTATTTCTATTGTTAAATGTGTGTCCTCCATTGAAAGATGCAGATTATAACACCACTACTCCTCAAAGGTCTGCTTTACTCCCTAGAAATTATTTTATGAAATTGACTTATCTGCAAGTCAGGATCATTTCATTGTTTCAAGTGAAGACAAGACCACCCTTGTTTTTCAGGACAGCATCATATATTCTATAGAAGTCTACACAATTGCTCCTCTTTCCCCCACTCCCATAGAGTAGCAATATCTATTACTGCTGGCACAACATGTTAAACAAGAAAAAAATTGGTAAAGTAGTATGTAAATAACTACACAGCTCCAGCGTTCAAAATACAACTGAAATTTACCTAACTCTTTGGATAAGTAAAAACACAAACATTGCACACTGTGTCACAAGAACCAATGGTATGACTGGCATGGTCGCATTTACCTCTGTCAAAATCCATAAAATCAGACTTTTGAACTGGAGAGCATGCAGCCTGCTGCAGAAACAAATTTAACCAACTTACAGAGTTCTGTACACGTCATGTGTCAAAATAAAGCTCTCATCTTTTTCCTACATAAATATTTGTAAAGCAACCTACTGCGTAAGTTGTAGTTTAAAATCTTCAGAGCAGGGACTTTTTCTGCAATGATTTTCTTCAGTACTCGATCTTCTACACCTACACTCAGAGGAAGGTGTTACTTCAAAACCCAAAAAATTATAAATTATGACTACGAAATAAAACAAGACACTTGCTTAGAAATACTTGAAGTGCCTTTACATAATTGTTGTTTATAGATTTACTGTTCTAAGTGCAATTTAAACGTAAAACTGAATATTTTCTCCATGTTCATAAAGGTAAGCCTAAATTAAAAAAAAAAATGTGCCAGATTTGAGAGGTAAAGCATATGAGAGTATCTGGTGTAGATGGATTACAGAACGCCAGTTTTACAGTAAAATGTTCTAAAGAGAAGAAACTGAGAGAATGCACTGTAAAGTCTGGGCATCATCGCTGGCTGTAAAGTAACTTTAGAGATACACCTCAAAACAGATCATTTATCTGCAAGGACTACAGTGTCATGTTTTGATCCATGGATTTCCCAGAAACTCTTCATGAGACATAAAAATGCCATAAAGTTGTTCTTGCCAGTTCTTTGAAAAATAAAGGGAAATGTAAAAAGTACTTGGTTTTGATTCTGAGTAGAAGAATTTGAGCTTTCAAACATAAGCATTCACAAATTGTTCCCTTCACATTCTTATTTGTGCATTCTTGTTTCCACTCATGCAACAAAGGGTGAGTTGGGTTAATCACATCTGCAAAATACTGAACGCGTGCACAATACTGAGAAATCCTACAGAAGAATCAGTAAATAGCCAATAAATCACCTAATGTCAACACTAGAAATTGTTCAAAATAACTGCCAATTGTACGTTACTCCCTTCTGCAAAGCAAAATATGAATTTTAAGTCAAATTTCAATAGTCCTGTCTAGGAAAACTGCTCCTTCAGCTTGCTTGATACAACTAAAAGCTTACAAAACACTTCAGGAAAACACTTCATAGAATGGCTATGGTTGGAAGGGACGTTGCAGCCCCCCTACCCCCACAGTGGGCTGGGTGCCCCCAGCTCAGGCTGCCTAGGGCCCATCCATGGCCTCGAGCACCTCCAGGGATGGACACCCACAGCTCTGGGCAGTGCCAGGGCCTCACCAAGTCTGAAAAGAACATACTCTGTAAGGTTAAATACAAAGACGCAGAGGCAAAAAAATGCATAAGACATCTGATTTCTAACACATCAGTAACAGGAAGACTAACTAAAAGTTTATAGAGAAAAGTAAAAGATATGCTCAGAGAAATTAAGGCAACACTTGAAAATCTAATGTAATTTTTGATACGTATTCACTATGCGAAGCTTTTCAGGTTTCTGTCACCTAAGCTGCTGGTGAGGAGGATACTCTGCAGCACTTATCCCAAACAGAAGTGTTAGTAGAAGAGGTTATATCCAATGAAAGAAGTGATGCTAACAAATTGCAAAGAGCAAAGAACAATCTCCAAGAATTCTTAAGGAAGCTGAGTACGAAACTACTACCATGTGATCTCTCACCAAAAACTGCCTCAGTGCCTGAGGAATGAAAGGTGACATTGCTCAAAAATCAATTGAAGTGATAGAAAATATTCCAAGAAGAACTAGCAGTAACAAATCAAAACAACGTGCATCTTATCACCTTGAGTAAGAATCAAGGTCTTTGTAATATAAATCTCACTTCCAGAGATATCTGAAGGACTCAGTGACTATGCAGACAGTTCAGGTTGATACAGAGCCTATATAAATTTCCAAAAAGCACTGAACAGGTTCATTAGTGAAGGTGTTTAAATCAAGCTTGTACAAAGTATTTCTGATGCCAGATGAAAAAATTTGGAAAGATACAACCTGGAAAAAACCACCTGTCACAGAAAAGTGGTAGTGCACTCTGCTTTGAAGTTTTTATGAAGGTTTATCTTCACTTTAAAGCACTTGCATAGCAAAGAATCATGTGCAGTAGAGCACTGTAGCCAGGTGGCATAGAAAGAAACAGCAAGATTACAAAACTTTAAATATTAGATTATATACTGCTATATATTTATTTTTAGGAAGATCAAAAGTCTGTGTTGGACTATTTTAGGAGCTTTTTCAGCAATGACTGGGAAACTACACTTCTTTTGTTTCTAATATGTATACACTGGCATAAACATGAGCAATTTAAATTATCAGCGCTCATTACATCTGTTTCCTTCCACCTGTCATAGCAAGCCATGCAACTGTGTCACAGAACACTGCATCGACATCAGCATTCCCAGAAACCTGCGCAGTTAACCACAACAAAAATGGAGAACAGGCCCAGCAGCAGCACTGTAATTGCAGTCTGTGAATGTGCTATAGACCAAAAACTTAGACTGCCTCTTGGTATGCTGACTTGAATTAACTAGTTAAGACAAAGACAAAACAAACAAACAAACAAAAAAAAACACCAGAAAACACTGACAGTTCTTTCTATGAAACTCATTAATTACCACCTCATTTACTGAGTACAAGGATAGCCCTAGCACTTCAGTGTTGGACAAAGAATTATGAAAAAATGTAGATGAACTGAAATAATTTAAAAGTTACTTTTAATAGCAACATATGCTTCAGTATGATTGCTGATGAGAAATCTGACAAGCCTTCCTCCTTCAGTGTGGAAAAATCCTCAGTCTCTAACCACGAGGATCCTGTTGACTTCACTCTTTGCTTGGCAGATGTGAGCATAGCAGCTACAGGAGTCTTCTGCACTTATCAGCACTGACTGCCAAATGGTTTATGTCTAAATTTTTCAGACTCATTAACACGGAATCTATCTTCCCAGTGAAGAAAATTCATGAATGAAAGATGCTTTCAAAAAAGACTACGCTCTTTATGGAGCCTGCTAAACTGAAAGAAATGTAAAAATGCATTCTCCTGAAAATGGGAGAGCTGTATCTGTAACTTCTATGAATGCAAATGATTTTAAGCATTCCCAATTATTTCTCATGAATTTTTATATTTAGCTTCTTATGACTTATTAGAGTGAAACCAGTAACAATTACTTTCTTGTTTTGTGCTGTCAAACCTATTGTTAATGTCCATGCCAATGGCATTTTTGGAGATCTAAAAAGCTTAAAACCTCTAAAAGACGCAAAGTTAAGCATACCATTCTCGTTTCTAAAACATTCAAAGAATCACAGAATTGTAGGGGTTGGAAGGGACCTCTAGAGATCGAGTCCAACCCCCCTGCCAAAGCAGTTCCCTAGTGCAGGTCGCACAGGTGGGCATCCAGATGGGTCTTCAATATCTCCAAAGGAGACTCCACAACCTCCCTGGGCAGCCTATTCCAGTGTTCCATCACCCATGTTGTCTAAAATATTAATATATATCCATGGAGTAATTCCTACTGAGTTTCTTTGAAAATATTACTGACTTCAGTTGCCTTAAAAAAAATCTACCAGTATCGGTAATCCATTGTGAAACATTCCAGAAAAGAACATTACAATGAAGTGATCTGTTTGAAAATACTTAGTGGACACTATAGCTTCAATAAGAGGAAAAACAAATGTACTACTCAGCAGAAGGAAATACACTGTAAAAATCATAGAGAAATGCCAACAATTCAAATGCTGCTCTGTATTTAACTTATGCTCAATCACATTTTGACTGCAGACTCCTCCTGTTTTGACACAGGGCCCTGGAGAGACTGTCTACAAGCACTAGAAGACGGCCACGATACAAGCTCCATCTACCTTGTAAAACCAGAAAACACAAACCGACTTATGCAGGTCTGGTGCGATCAGCGGCACGACCCTGGTGGCTGGACAGTCATTCAGAGACGGCTGGATGGTTCTGTCAACTTTTTCAGAAACTGGGAGACATACAAGGTTAGGACAAGTGAGCAGCATAATGTCTGCTACCCTCTAAAAATTATTAGTAAAGTTAATTTAAAAGATGATTTTAGAGCCTGGCCAACAGCTTTCTTAAAAAAGAACTTGTTATCTACTCAAGAATACATCCAGATTTACCAATAAAACGTACGGACAATATTAACATGTTTCTCTTGCTTCCTTTACAGCAAGGATTTGGTAATATAGATGGAGAATACTGGCTCGGCTTAGAAAATATTTATTGGTTAACAAATCAAGGCAACTATAAACTGCTCATAACAATGGAAGACTGGTCAGGTCGAAAAGTGTTTGCTGAGTATGCTAGCTTCAGGCTGGAGCCAGAAAGTGAGTATTACAAGTTGAGATTGGGACGCTACAACGGCAACGCAGGAGACTCTTTCACTTGGCACAACGGTAAACAGTTCACCACACTGGACCGGGACCACGATGTATACACAGGTACAAGGTCCCTTTTGATCTCTTGCATAATAAGAAATTATGGCTGTACACAAAAGATAAATATGAAATTCTATTTTTAGAGTTGTCAGTAACTTACGAAGCACAAACTGATATGTCAACCCTTATATGTACTAAAACTGAATTAAAAATTCTCACAGAAATACTTGTTTACATTAAACAAGGGTCTGTAAAACCTACAGTGAGAGTTATTTGAGACAATAATGCAAACAGATCTTCCAGCAAAAGAGAATAGCAGTAATGAGTCTATCCGTAGAACATGGTTCCTGAAGAAGGCTAAATTCACCTCGCGCTGTGCAGTATCTACATGTTAAATACACAGTTGAAAATGTTTTGTGCTAAGCTTGTTTGCTTGCTGTAAGATTTTTCATTTGTTTCTGAGACTGAAATGGAGCTTTCCTTTTCAGGTAATTGTGCTCATTACCAAAAGGGAGGATGGTGGTACAACGCATGTGCTCATTCAAATCTCAATGGAGTTTGGTATCGCGGAGGACACTACCGCAGTCGGTATCAGGATGGCGTTTACTGGGCTGAATTCCGGGGGGGATCGTATTCACTAAAGAAAGTTGTTATGATGATAAGACCTAACCCCAACACATTCCACTGAAATAATTTTCCTCTTAGTTAGCTTTCTTGTTCTGTTTTAAAAAACACGTAAAGCTACACTGTTATTATCTGGAATTATCTTTTCAGAAATAAGAAATGTAAGATATTGTACATTTATTGCTAAGACGTGGGGGCTTGTATATTGTGTTTTTGAGAATCATTCCAGGAGAAGAAAAGCTGACGAAAAAAGGAACAGAAATCACATACCATTCAGAATACCTCTTTATACTAAAAGCAGTTATGTTAAGTCTTTTAGAATTGACAGCTGAGATGAACTGTAGATACATTTTCTGGTTTTTATTCCCTGTAAATTAAGTTTGGATGGTAAAAATACTGCCACAACATTTAAATATTTTTGAATGTTATATTATGTATAAATAGTCTCAAATACAGGAAATATTACAAACTGTACAGCAAGAGTTTTATTATTATTATGAGCAACCACTTGACACAGGAAATTATATCCTTTGAACTATGTAGCTGGTAATGTACAGTAGTGTGATTATTCTAACTTAAACTTTGTTAACTTACATGAATAAAATTAGGAGTACTTAACTTGAATTTGTGAGCAGATACTCAAACCCTTACTGTTGTGATAAATCCAGTCCTTCCCCTTCACTTTGAGCATTTTAATAATTTGCTCCTATTAATTAGGATTTCACATTAGATTCAAGTATTTCGAATTAGCTACCTGCACAGGGAAACTAACCCACATTTACCTTGGTATAAATTGCTGTATAGCCAATGTATTATGCTATGCTACACAACCGTGACAGTATTTTGTACCTGACTTCAGTCATTACCTGTTGTGTAGCCTCTATAATCAGGAATGGCTGGATATAAATTAAAGAGACTATCCAAATTTGCAGGCAAATGATGGATACCAATATATAAGCTATTTAACATTCTTAGCCAGTAGATGAAAATTATATAAAGAAGTTACCTATAGTCAAGAGCAGTTATTTGCCATATTTCACAATTATAACATATAGTTGTCAAATTATTAAACAGATTTACTCATCTATATTTAGAGTTCAGTCACAACTATGACATACTGACTGGTATAATTCTAATATTCTTCTGTGGTAGGTTTCTAGAACAGATTGCTATAACACCCCTTTCAAAATAATAACTACAATGAAAAATCGAAGTCAAAGCATGCACATAGGAGGGAAAGCAAAAGCTCCCAAAAATTCAATGCATCTTTTAGTAAGCCTGCAAGGCACTCAGTGTGTTTGTTTGCACATCTTTACCTCACCACTTCTTTACTAAGGTATGATGTCCACTAAATTGATGTGTGAGGTAGCATACGTTGTATATAAATGAAAGTAAATGAAAGGAGGGTTTTTAATAAGATTACACATGTAATATTGTAATCCTTTAATAAAGCAACAAATGTTATTTTGACATGCTCATATTTCATCCTGTTTTAGTTCAGGTTACTCACAGAAAAGAGTAATTATTTAATTTCACATAGTTCTACCTCATGACACATCAATTCTGCTATGCAGCTATTATTAATGTGTGAAGTACCTAAATACGGCAATATTAAAAGCGAAATGATTTCTAGCTGAGAAAAATCCTGCATTTCCAGACATCCCAAGGAATAGGAACTTTTTGTAGGCCATAATCACAAGTTTCAAACAGTGTTCAAGCTTTATCTTTCACTGGTTTATCTACTGAACTCTGGAAAACAATTAACCTTTAGATAAGAAACATTACCTGCACCTACTGGCTCTACAGCTTGGCCACAGTGCTCTAACAACTTGGACTGCAGCATTAAGGAACGGAAATTCCTATTGACATCTGCGCTAACCAGTACTTTGATCAGAAGCAGATGGATGAAGTAGACTGATGCCTACCTTAGAAGCACCACTTAAGTTCTTCAATATGTACGGTTTGTGTGCACATTCAGTTCCTCACACATCTATGACTAAACACTTGATTTCCTGAAAACACTTTAGCTTTGCAAGATCCTTAGGTTGCATTCATATTCTATGCTCCTCTCGTGCACCTTTGGTAACATGCTACCATAGCATATACACATAGAGCGCAATGCACCATCCACATACAATGAGCACATTACCCATACACGTGGTAGTTGGAAGAACTACTTCTTGCTGGTAACTAATTACTCTGCAGTGTGTCCACTTCCAAAGCATGAGTTCTCTATGCACAATGCCTACCTACATCCATAGGTTGCATGAAAAGTGGACTATCAAAAGTTTTATGAAGATAGCAAATGCAAGATGCTCTTCAATTTGCTACTTCATGCTTGTCATCCTCTGAACCTCAAAGTGCTTGGCTTGGTGAAGGAATGCATAGAACTTCAGGTATCCACTCTGCAGATTCTCAAGAGTGAGGCATTCCCCAGAAGAGCTATTACAGGTTCTTTTCTGTAGAAGCAGATACACCTCCACAGTATACACTCATGACAAGCCTTAAATCCACATCTAGGCTGATAGTCTTCCACTAAACTAATCATATTTCTTGACCTTCTTGTGCTAAGGTTTCGTCTAGATGAAGCACAGTAGTCAGCGTACAAAGGTGTGATTTAGCCCTGGAGATACAAAGTTCTAGAAAAAGTTAGGCAAGCTAAGTTTTTAAATGATATTAGCTATTCTACACCCTTTCTCCCTGGAAAAGAATATGAGGAAGAAAAACTCTTATAGAATTGTTTAGCTACAGAGACTTCACTCTCTCCTACGCTTTCAGCTGATACGACAGCACTCATAGATGCTATCTTCAATGAAAGAGGAATTTATGATGCACTCAAATGGTTAACCTGTAAGGAAAATAAGCTATGTTACTATACAGATCCTGTTCAGAAAAGGTATTTACCAATTCATACTTTGCTTGGCTCAATGTGGACCATCACAGTATGACAACAATAAACATCGTATCATCACTTCATAAGAAGGCTTATCTGACCAAGTCTATCTTTAAAAAACAAAAACAAAACAAAAAAAAACATTTAACATGGTATTTATTTATTAAAAAAAAAAATAGAGGCTGGCACATCAAAATGAAGATAGGGAATTTGGAACTTATGTAGTGGAATAAGGTATTTGCAAGTACACTGGCAGAATCACAGATTTGCAAAACTTCACTATGCCTGTTTTTCTTGTTTTTCAAAATCATACAATAAAACTCAATTTCCACTAGGATCTACCATTTCACTACCACAGGTTGTTAAAGGTCTTAGCTTTTACTCATGTTTTTCTAATTATTTCCAGTTCTTTCAACTACCGTCTTGCTTCACCACTCCTCAAAGTACACCTCTGATAACACCACGCTTTCTAAAAATGACAAACAAAACATTTTCCTGTCGTTAAGCAAAAGCAGAACAGTTGACTTTATGAAGGACAGAACTACAGAGCAACAGAAGAGTTTTGACAGCTCCAGTTCTTCTGTACTCTTCCATTTCAAAAAGTACTGTAGAAACACTCCTGCAACTGGAAACCTCTGAAAGAGGTTGCTCTTCTGACTTCTTGGAATCCTTCTGTCTTTTTCAGAACCATGAAGAAAATGCCATAACTAATACATTATCACTGTATCAGAAACTAAACAGTGGGGCTCCCTCTACAGCATGTAGGTAAAACAGGAAAAGAGTATTAGCACAGAAAGACAGCACTTTATGGCTGTAACTCTGACCCAAATCAAACCAAGTATGAATTCAAAGTTCATTCCTTCATAAAAGAAGGATGAAGACAGTATGACAGACTGTCAAGAGAGTTAACATTAAAATTTTACAGTCTTGAATTTATGCAAGTCTTCCCTCTTTTTAAATACGAGCACAAAAGTGAAATGTTCCTCGCAATTGTTTGTATCCTTTAAGTTCTAAACTAATTCACTGTCCTTTCAACTTTTAAGTCAGGTCTCTATGACAACATTTATTTAAAAGGTCTGATTCACCTGTTCTCTAACAGTCTCTTGGTAAGAAGCAAAAGCAGCTGCAAATGACAATTTGGAAAGGAACTATACCTCTTGCTCTGCAGGGGGAATCAATCTCCCAATGATTTAAAACAAACAAAATACAACATGTAACAGATTTCTTCCGAAGTATATACATTAACCAACATAATAAACAGCAAAAAAAAAAAAAAATTAAACGAATTAAGATTCTATGGAAACTACTGCAAACCAGATTAAAAAACTGATTGGTTTGAATGTTTACACATTCATAAAGACTTTCTTTGTAGTTCCTTGAATACTTAAAGACTGTAAATAAATAGCATATGGAAAAGTAAGGACAGTTTTCCTCACGTATCCCTTTGAAGTTCTATGAATATTTCATTTTGCTCAGGCTGACTAAGAAGTGTTACAATTCTGAGAAGCCTTGGAATACAATATGGCTCTCTAAGAACTGCTACGTATCATTATTAGAATATTTAAGTTTTCAGACGTGTAGCTGTAATTGTAGATCATTAACCGGAATTTCTATGTCATGAATAAAAGTCATGGGAAGCTAGTACTTTAGGAAATGATCAATTTCACATTTGATTTTGGGGGGTTTGTGAGGCTGATGCACAAAGTAGAATGACATCAGATGAGAAAAAAAATCAGCATTAAAAGTGGAATTTGTGGTTATATCAATAGTTTAAAATGTAGAAAACATTTCTACATTAATGACTTGTGCTTAATATCTGTAATTTCAGATTTTTTTTTTTTTTTAAGATGTTTGGAAGTTATATTTACAGAGTGCTCAAAACAGTTACCTCACCAGGACTATGCTTTTTATATGCAGACTGCCATAGAAAAAGCACAGTGTGTGTCTTTTCTTGGCCACTAAAAAAATAATCACAATAAATGATCTTCCAGTTCCAGTTATAATATCTAATTCCTTTCAGATGATTAAAAAATACCCTAGAGATTAACTTCTTACTTTAAAAAGAAACCAGCAAAACCAGCATTGTGAAGACATACCAGTACAACAAATGGCTTTCCCTAACAGAGGGAAGTACTGAAAGGACAAGCCAATCAAGTAAATTGACTTTGCAGTTTGCTTCTCATTTCAACATCTTTACCAGAAACTGACACAAAACAATTACAGTTTTACAGTTTAGAGATAGCAAGCTACGATGCATCAAAAAAAAAAAAAAAAAAAACCAAAAAAGAGAAAGCTACAGGAATGAGGCATTAGATCATTCTGTACTCAAAAGACATTTCCGAAACACAATGCTCTTATAAATTCTGATGGCCTCAAATACACATTGAACAAAAACATACTTATAGTTCCAGATGTTGGTAATGCGCATAACATCTACAAGTCAGAGAGATCCTAGCCAGTAAATAGCTTAAAAATTCCCATCAGATCTTACTTTTATGAAAATGAAGTGAGCCATACCTCCTATATGCAGTATTCTTCAGGTAAATAAAATGGTACATTAGTGTTTGTAATCAAAATGAACTACAGATAAATAACCTAAATTTTCACACTCACCTAAATATGGAATAGTAGGAACCATTTTTAAGCTTCTGATGTACTCTCGTGTTCTTTTATAGTTATCTTCTTTAGACAGTAAATAGTCTAACTTCTCAAAGGTGGCCTTGTCTTTGCGATTCAAAAGCTACATAGAAAAAATTAAGATCATACACATTTAAAACAACGAATTTGTACAAAGGCAACAACAAATACTAATTCATCTGAATCACTCACAGTAAAGGAAAGCACAGTCAAGTTAATATTAAATTCATTATGAGCACACATAGCAGCATCATGTTTGAAAAAGTGCTACCTGCTAATAAGAAAACAGAAATTTATCTTAAATTATGAAATATTATTATTATTTCTGATCAAGGACCTACATACTGCTACTACAAAGTTTTAGCATAGCAACACTAGATTTTTAGAGGAAATAAATGTATGTTATTGTACAGATGCCAATGTTTTCATAGTTTACCAGAGTTGCTAAAAATCTTCTGAATTTGATAAGACAAATAGCAACAAATAGTGTCATTTCAACAGCACCTTATTAGAAGCATGACAAAGCTTTTTGAAAAATGTCTAAGAGAAGTAAATTGCCACAATGCTTACACTTCTGTTTTATATTACTGGACTTACTACAGCAAATCAGAAAAACATGCAGTAATGCAAAATATACTAAAACAACGAAAGATTACACCATAAACATATGAAACTGTAGCAATAAAAACACACTCAATTTCATCTGTTTTTAGATGCATCAGCAATATTTTTAAGATTATTTTAAAAGCTAATTGCATTACAATGGAGAACGACAGCCCGGTACATTTCCTTCTCACAGTATTGTGCATGACATCAGGCAGCTGTTTCATTGGATCTCTTCCTCTTTGAAATTCCAATTCTTGTACTACAGGGCTCATAAATCTAGTTGTTCCATTTCTACAGAATTGTGGGCTCTCCCATTGCCATATAATACATCGCAATGGATAGGCAAGAGTTAACAGCTTCATTCAGCCTTGTTCAGTACAGGATGGGCTTGACAAGAGTCATCAGTAGAACAACATTGTTGATGGGAGCCCTGAGGCCTTTTGCAACTTTGAACAGCAGGGACCACACAGTTAAGCAACTAATGTAGTTAACAAACTAACATAAAAAGCACCAACAAAAAAAATCCATGTAACAGATTACTGTTTACAAAAAAGAAACGTAACAGACTACTACTATTGATGTCATAGGGCCACAAGAGTAAGAACATGGAGAATCCTCTCCTAGAGCAGGTAATTCAGAAAACTCAGAAAAACTCAGAATTCAAATAAGAAAAGAAAATAGTCAAGAGATCACTTACAGCCCAGGTTTTGGTCAGCCTGAAGATAGGTGCACTTTGCAGCGCTGACACCACAGACATAAGAGAATGAAGGTTATTCAGTTCTAGAAGCTTCTGTTAAAAAAAAAAAAAAAAAGTTTTAGTACGTATAAAAATGAAGCAGAATTAATCTCAAAGCTGCATTTATAAAACAATTATCATCAATAGCTGCAGACAGAAACATCATCATTCTGTCTACACATGGAATTATAAATACTGCTTTAAGAGTTACAATTTTTCCAGATATACCCCTCAAAACAATAAGTTTTTCTAATTTGTACGTATGACTTTGTCAATGCTATATGGAAACAACAGGGTAGGAAAAAGAAGTGTTCTCATCTGTATATTACCCAAAATCAGTGGATATAAGAAGTAGGTAGAGAAGCAAAATGGCATTAAGATGCAGGAACAGAAAATATGAAATGATTATTTGGTTCATTGTTTTTGAGAATCAGTTTTAATGTATCAGCATAATTCTGGAAATTAAAAATGTAAGCAGGCCAAAAACTTCAACCAAAGATGTCACTAACCCTCTCATAATATATACTATTATTTTGTATTCTGTTGTACAAGAGATTTTAAACACTTCAATGCAATTTCAATTCACAATTGCTCAAGACACAACCTCAAAAGAGATAATGCTTTGATAAAAAGTTGGCTTAGCTGATGTTTTCCTACAATACAGTTCAAGAAACATAGTAAAAGGAGAACTTCTGTCCATGCAACTTCTTTTTACAGTCTACAAAGAAGCTTAGGTATAAAATTCATCTTTGAATGTTGAATTTACTCATTGCTCAGGAGGCAGTTCAGGAAGATGCTGGATTTTACTGAGGGAAAAGACAAAAATAAAGGAGGGCAGCGCTTTTCTTTTTGCAAATGAAATAACTCTTCTTTCTAAGAGTAACTGAGCATCTCCAAGATGATCACTCTCCTAGCACTTGGGCTATGCATTTGTACGAAGAACTACAAGGAACGCTCCGAAAGTAATGCCTCCTATGTTATGATGTCAGCCCACAACAGAGGCGGACGTTGGCAGGATGGCAGCAGAGGCTGA
Organism: Penelope pileata; assembly: GCA_013396635.1. Lineage (NCBI taxonomy): Eukaryota > Metazoa > Chordata > Aves > Galliformes > Cracidae > Penelope > Penelope pileata. The sequence goes on from WBMW01005924.1 coordinate 172,049, forward strand.
ACCTTCCACCAGTCCAGCCCATTCCATGTTGCTGCTGTGCGACAGATGGCAGCAGAGGGGCACTCTGACAAAATGGCATCTGACATGCACGTGTGGATGGAGCAAAGGGCTGGATTTGAATTCCATGATGCTGAAAAAAAGGCGCCCACTGACATCCATCGACGCTGCTGAATGTTTACGGAGACCAAACAGTGGATGTAGCACAGTGAGGGGTGGTGCTGTGTTTCAGCAGTGGGGCACCTCTGCCAGTGCAGATTGGTACAAGCGCGGCATGCAAGCTCTTGTTCATGGCTGGTGAAAACGCACAGCTAATGGTGATTACTATACTGAAAAACAGTGTTTTGTAGCTGAGAATTTGCTCTACCAAATAGTGTTATTGTGCTCTGCATCTGTTGCAGATTCCGTACAAACAAATGGGAGGCATCACTTTCAGAGCGACTTGTGTGGTCTAGGTACATTCCTTTCTGTGCGTGCAAAAAAATGCTATTTAACTGGTTTAAAATATTTATAAAACATTAAAAAATTGGTTTTGCATTACATGGAAAACACTATTCTGAGTTACATATCTTCTCCACAGACATACAGGATTGGCACTCAGGCTGTTGATCCACGTTTCATCTTGCTAACATTAAGTGTCACATGGGGTCATACACAACAGAATGACCACAGGTCACAAAGCAGAAAATTAAGAATGTTCAGAATGACTTCCAAAAATGAGTGCCCAAACTGAGCTTTAATAACTGAGTTTTATGTCAAAAACTATACGTTACAAATACTCATGCGGTTTCACAATAGCTGTTTTGGAAGCAAAATATTTATTTTCATAAAAACATAACAGTTGAATGAGGGGAGAGAGAAAACAGAACAGTTTACAGTCATGTTCAGTGCTGACATGTAGCTCACCAGTAACAAGACAAAACATTTTTGACCTTGTTAGGGAAAGGTACAAGATCCATCACACTGAACTGCGTAGTTCTAAGTAAAAGCTATAAATCACATCTTCGTCTTATTAGCGTGGTACACCACAGCAAATACGCTAAAAATCAGAATGTTACTCTCTGTAATCCAACAATGGTTCATAGTAGTACAGACAAAAATGAAATAAAATCTTTAAATTACAGTACAATAAATATGCACTTACTTTAGCAATTTTCACAAAATGGCTCAGTATTTCTGCCCTTATTTTTAAGGTCTGTGCTGTTAATATTTCTCGTACAACCCAAAAACTGACCTGCAAAGTAAACACACACAACTGAATTTATTTACAAAAAAGGACGTTATTACCTTAAGCATCTGTAAACTTTCATGATGCTGCACAAAGAGAACAGGGTGGGAAAATAAAAGTTCTCATCTGTATATAACCACTGGACATTAGAAGCAGAGGCAGAGAAGTGAAGTGGCAGTAAGACAACTAAAGGAACAGGTGGAACACAGAAGAAGGAGGACAAGAGCTGCTAACATTCTACCACAACACAGCAAAAATTATTAGGAACTAATAGTCTAAAGGAACAACAGAAAAGAATGTGGACAGAGCAACTAAGAACTGTCATTTTAAAATCCAAAGCCTCATTTATAAAAATACTCTCGAATTTTAATTCATTGAAGTAGACCTACTTCCCTTTGCACTTAAAGAGAACTGTCAAATGGTAGCTGTTCATCACATTCACCCAATCATTTACCTGGTTAAACCTCCTAGTAAAGGCAACAATATTTGGAGCAAGGATATGTTTTTCTTTCTTATTCCACCCACAGCTGGCTAGTTCCTAGGAAACAAAAAGCCTTTTAAGTCAGTGATGTTTGAAAATGTTAGAAAGCGTAAAAATGTGATGCATGAGATGTAGCTATCAAGTATTGCTAAAATCTGAGGCATCAGTTTGATGAAAACTAGTCTAACCAAACACTTCTGTCTCTTCCTGACAAACATATTTGATATGATCCATATATTCTCCTGCTGCTGGAAAAAAAAAACCATCATTATTAATATTCATGTAGAGAGAGACTAAGTGGTCAATCACAACCGAAGTCTCTGAAGTTTAATTCTGCACTGATTATTTCAGTCCCGAGTTCCCCTGTTGAAGCAAATCAGCAGACACAGGAGTAAAGACACTGCTAGTGTGTAACCTTCATCAGTTCAAAACAGAAGTTGAATGTGCCAATAAGCCATATTACAAATAAAGGATTTTTTCAGAAGAGAAACAGTTCAACTGTGCAACTTGAGGTTGTTAACTTAGCTATAATTCCTGAATGTCATCCTCATTATTGCAGTTAGGAAAACTTCATGAATACATCGCAGTTGAGCATGCTCAATCTCTAATTTGTTTAAGATGTGAGATCTAAACCACTCAAAGAACACAAATATGGAACTATAATACTAATGTTTACAACAGTTACAAACTAAATCAAAACCCAGGCTGGGTTACAGACCCACAGTGCTAACACAGAACAAGCCTGGAAGAGTATTAGTGAAGTGCAAAAGGTTGAGCATTTCAGAATGAAAAAGCCTTACTTAAATGGTTATGTTTCTACAGCACTGAAAACCCAAAGATATAAACAGTTAAAAAAAAAAACAAAAAAAAACGTACCTCTGGCTGTATAGCTTTAAATACTGGCATATCCATTAATGTAATTTGGCTCTGCAATAAACATAAAATTGTAAATCATGCAATATGAAGAACTAACAATCATGTATTTACATCTGCTTGATGTGGCCCTTAAGTAGCTTCAAACTATACAGTAGTGTCTCCTCCACTGACCAGACACGACCAGACCAGGTGGCCACCTCTGTCCAGACTGACATACCATAAAAATGCCACCATCCCGAGCAGCAACATGCTTTGTTCTTTTACACTGACTCACTGTAATTCCGTGAAGGCATTCAGTACCTGCAGCACCAAGAACTAAACCACATTTCTGAGAGCCTTACTGTTTGTGTACTTCGTTGACATAACACAAAGGGCAGGAAGAATTACTTGCCTGTGACACAGAAAGCAGCCTATGTTTTACACTCACTGGCTTGAAACACAGCAAAGCATGTCAATGTGCTAACTAGTTACAATTGGAACGTACTTAAAAGGAGTCACACGTTTTTAGTTACTGACGAGTTCTTCCTGATAAGACATCATAATGCTGTTTCAAAGCCAATGATTTTTTAGAAAGTACTTAGAGACTGTTTAGCATCCCAGTGATGAGATACTTGGTTTTCTAATTACACCATATACATGGAAATCGCAAATTATGTTTAAACAATAGGTTCTTCACTTATACTGTACGTGTATAAACAAATTAAGCTTTTAACTTTTTAATTTCCGTGATTTAATATTTAAAAGAGAGTCTCTAATGAATGCTTCTTTGGATCTTCCCCCAGGAAAGCTTCTCTGTTGGCTGTTTAGTTTTGCTGAAGCCCAAAAAAGCAAAGACTTCCAAACCGCCACTCAAAGTGCTCACTTGAATCTACCAATTTAGAATGGCTACTTTCCATTTAAATCAAATGTTAAAAAGGCTTCTACTATTAGGGTTGAATTACATGCAACCTTAAATCAACTCGATAATTTTGTAAAAACAATTCTGAGAGCACTACAAATTCATTAAGCTTGTGTTGAGTACATACATGTTCTGAGTTGTCTTCAGATTTCATTTTCTGTCTCGTCTGAGAAGTTCAGTCAACTCTAATACTTTTTCTCTGATTTTACACAAAATTGCAAAACTCCACTGAAAAGGAGCCAAAACGGCAGGCCATTTTTTTTTTTTTTTTAAAACTGAGCTGATGCAGATTTCCAATTCAAGTATTTTTGTATTTCTACCTAACAACAACTCTCATCTGTGTATTCTGCATTAGTGTTAAAAAAGATTCACCAGAATTTTTTCCAAAGTGACAAACTTAAAGGAATAATGTAGCCATATCTCCAGGACTTCTTTTTTTTTTTTTTTTTTTAAATGAAGATGACATTATAGGTATGATCTTGAGCCAAATGAATGAAGCTTCACTTTAACATCCAAAATATTAATGAAAACATTGAACTATGTTCAATAGCTGTTATCTTCGCTCTTTCCTGTTTCCCAAGAAGATAACATAAGTTACAGAACAAGGGACAGAACATGAGAACTATATTGGGCTTTTGCCAAAACAGCAGCTCTGCATTCTGTTTGGTACTGAAAACTTGGCATTAATGAGTGAAAACTATTTCTTCTCTACAGAAAGTTTCTTTACTGCTTTTAAAAATCTGATTTTTCTGAGAAATGGATGTTTCAGCAGAAAAGATGAGTATTTGTGGTTTCAATTAAAAAAACAACAACAAAAAAAAGAAACAAAACCACAACAGAACTGCACATACCTAGTATTATGTATTATTAGGTAATATATTGCTTTCAGAAACACTGTGAAAAAAATCAAATGGCTTTAAGCAGAAAAAACAAATATGCTATTCAACTCAGTACTGAAAGATTAAACCCCAAAACATAACCAGACTTTTTTTTTTTTTTTTTAAAAGATTTATTCTGCAAGCCATGAAGAGTATCCATGTATAAATGCAAAATAAACATTTCTACTTACAGCAAACTCCTCGGGAGTTACTTTCAATACATCAAATACAACTGCGTCGTAGCTTTTATTGGCATAATCTGAACTTCGACCTTCCAGAGAATCTGAGCTGCTACTACCCTACAAAGGGAAAAAAAAAAAGAGTAGACTTATCTGCAGACTGATGAATTTCCCATAAGATTAAGAAAACAACCATGAGTAAAAATACTAAGAAATTACAAAAGAAGTATGAACTTTAAAAAGCTTTGTGCTTTCAAATTATTAAGTTTAGCTCAGCATGGTTTGTGAACATTTCCACTGTATTTCAGAAAACTTTCTTCTGCAAAAACTACAGTGATATATCATTTTAGCTCTATGAAATTTCCTGCTTTAGAAAGCTATTTGAAAATTATAGATAAAAGAGCTGTCACATAAAAGGAAACTTGTTGGAATTTTGAATATTCACATTCAATGGAAATGTTTCAATTAAGTATGCTGAGCAGAAAGAGGAGGGAGATTCAAATCCTGCAGACAGAGAAGGAGAAGAAAAAAGGAAAAACCGACATGTCCTCAATGTCAGTTCCAGGGTACTTTAGAACAGTACTGTGTCCTGCCTCAGAAACTAGTGCTTTGCCTTCCTTTTTGCAGTTTCTGTCCTTGAGCTCAGATGCAGGCTCTTGTGGCCCACTCTCCTTTCTTCAGGAATTATCTCATTTAATAGCAGTAACAGCATATTTTTTCTGTTTCTAATCTTAAAATTACATACTAAAAATATATATGCATGTAAAATCTTAACACCTTACCTCATTTAGGTTGTTTGTTAGAGACAGGGTTGACAAAATAAGATGTTTGACTAACCGTGGCATTTCATTCTCACTTAAAACTGATGCGGTAACCAAGAACTAGAAGCTGATAAATGAGACACTTTTGTTGGTTTGTTTGTTTCTTCCCCTTTTTCTACAAACTATCTGGGGAACTACCAATGATGAAGACTGGTGTTTGTACTGGGTAAAACCAAAAAGATAATAAAGAGGAATTAGTAGAAACACACACGGGTGTGCTTATCATGAAATTGTCAAGGCAACGTTTAGAAAGAGCAGCACTATCTCCATATCAACAGACACACGGGCAAAGGAACAGGGTTAATACAGTCGCTGGACTTCCAAAACACTTTTTACATAGCTCCTGATTCCAAAACCATTATGGAAACTACACAACCTTAGGACAGAAACTACCCTTGCAACAATAAATTATTTGTTACAAGACCAGAGACAAAGTAGACAAGTAGAGGCAGAAGCAGTGAGAATACCTAAACTAGCAGAGAATAACGCATGGGTAAGATGATTATTATATATTCAACAACTCAGAAAAGATAACGAACAATCAGTTGACAATTTGTTGGTGACTAAGTATCTTCACTTTCTTTATTCAAGATGGTAAAATAAAAACAACAGCTGGCAATGAGAAACTGAAAAGGGACTTCACAAGATTTGGCAAGTCTGAAAAAGACAATAAATAATAAAAAACAGTGAACTGTACCTCTGGAGTGGCAGAGGTGACCATCACATTGGCCATGAAGTCATTCCTTTTATACATGCTCGCCCCAAGAAGCGGAAATCTTCAGCTCAGCCAGCATTGATAAGTCAACATGATGAAAACAGTATTCCTGTAAAGCAATTGTAATCATGAAAATAAACAAACGAGATTTCACTGTTCTTTCTCTGCGGAATGAATCTTAGAAACAATATAATCTTGAAAGCGAGGTTCTCTTTTCTCTTTCAGGTACCAACTCTAAAGGACTATAAGTGAGTATTATTAAAGCTCTGCTGAGTCCTTATCTCCACTTCCAATTAACTCAAGAAATATTTTTAAAAACCTAATTCAACATAAATGACAAAACTCTTACGTAAAGTGTATGCTCAACAGTACTCATACAGGTACTGCAGGATACCATAACACATTCTAAGACAAGAAACTAAAGCTATTAATTGGCTGAAGAGATGGTGCTCAGGCCTCCAGTGATATTTACAGATGTGTGCCTGAAAGCACCTTATGCCAGGCTGCAAAGAACGGATATTTTCCAGAGCAGAGAACCTGCCAACATCATCCTCTGCTGTAGGAAAGGATGGTTCTCAAGGATCTTGCCTAATTCATCAGCAGCATGATCTGAAGTGAGACTTTTTCAGACAGGTCGAAGTTGGCGTAGGACTTCACATATGCAATATACCAGCTTCCTCCAGAAACCAAAGTCTGGATGGCAAAAAACCTGAGTAAGCAATACCACAAAGAATCTGCCTCTATTTATTTCGTTAAAATAATTCATTCCAGTTGCTGCAGAAATATAAAGAGCCTGACTAAAATTTTTAAAAAATTCACAAACATATTGCAGTTCTGAATTAACAGACATTGATCACAACAGTAACATTCTCATGCAAAAGAACCAATCAATCCTTTAAATAAAGCACAAATTACAAGACAGCATATTCCCGAGAATTCAAAGAATCATCTCCCTGGTATCAGCAAATTGGACTGCATATTTTTACACATACTTTAATCATCATGCTTTGAAGGATAAGTATCACACAGACAGAGGTGGATGTATGATTTCACTTATCTAAATATACTGTGTCTCAATCAGAAAAAACAATTTGTATATAAGCAGGCACAACTAAAATGACAACAACTGATGACTATAGACTGCAAATTCAGATAGCAAGCAAATAAAAATCCCACACAAATTTTCAAAATAAAATCACTCATCCAAATACAACAACAGATACTCCCCCACACAAAAACATTCCTTTTGTTCAACATCTTATGTAAGGGAAAGTGAAAGGAATCCTGACCAACTTTTTCCTGAGCAATTTTCATTCTACCAACTTCATTAACCTCTACCTTTGATTGACTTAAAAAAGACAATTGTTCGCTATGACTTTGCTCAAGACAGAGCAAGAAATGGGTGTGGAGAGAAGCACCTGTTTTTCATAAGAGTTGTGAATCTTGAAGAAACCTATATGCACGAAAAAGCAGTGCATTTTTAATGTTTGTGTTATATTTGAAGTGTTTGGGGGAAAAACGAATTTTGTTCCTTTTTAGAATCAAAGTATCTAACCTTGCATGCTTTCTATATGGTGAATTTTGAAAGGCAAAAGTATGTTAGTGCTTCTGGTTTCAGATAGTAAAGTACATTTGTCTCTCATTTAGCGAATGTTAAAAAGTAAAACTGAACTTGAACAGCTTACAAGATCACATACAGGATTTTCCCCTTCCCTTTTCACAGCGTTTTTGAGCCCCCACAGGCTGGAAGCCTAGCCAAGGTGGAGAAGGAAGAGACCAGAGTGTTTTTGTAGCCAGGATATAAATGCCATGTTTAAAAGAAATTACATCGTAACAATTGCTTCCCACTTGAGTATCTCTAAGGGCTTTTAACAGGAACAACTCCAAACCTATAAATACTTTGCAGTCTGCTAGTGCTCAAAATACAAGTTAATTTTATCAGGAAAGGAAACTGCTTCTGGACTAGTTTAACTGCGGAGATTCTAATGTTATTTTCAGCGCAGATACCGATTAATTTCACACATGTCTATGAGATTATAGGGAGCATTGCTGCTGTTTGTCCTGTAAGACCCTGTAGGGTGGTAAGTGCAGTGACGACCTCAACTCTCAAACCTCATTTTCCATTCCCTCCCATATGATTTCTACAAAGTGGAAAGAAAAAGGACCAATTTTCCTATTATAAAGGCAGAAGTGATCCATGGGAATCCCTCTTCCTATAGGGAACAACAATCTTTTACACGCCATTCTTTTGTGACACACAACGTATGCACATGCATGAGGATCTGGACAGCTGAGCTGTCTCAGCACAATGCTGTATATGAACAAGCTCTTGTCAGTTTGAGATAATTCAGTACTGAACCTTTTTGTCCATTTTGTACAAGACAAAACAATTCTACAGTATTCAAAACAAATATAATTAACAATTACCTATTAACAGCTTAAGAAGAAAGTAATTAGGCCATACAAGATTAAAAAAGCCTTGTCATTTAGGAGGATTTTAGTCATGGAAACGTTAACTGCCGCGTGCACATATTTTCAATATCCGTTTCATCAGAAAGCTCCTAATATATTTCATTACGATTAGGCAACAGTACCACCTACAGTTAAAATATGTGATGAACAAGTTAGCAGTATCATGCACATTCTTTTCTGAGAAACTTCTTATTAGAGTTAATGATGAACAATGAAGAGCTAATGGAAATTAGTTTTCAAATTCAGTACGTACAATCCTGTACTGGGATGTGACAGGATCCAGTGAAGCTATGTCTTTAGAAGGGAAATGGTACTCTCAAGTTCCATGCAGTAATTTCTGCCATTTGCTGTTATACTACCAGCACAAATACAAAGAATGAGCAGGATTAACAAAGAAAACGTCAGGGTCATTAGCCTTGTCGATCTTCAGACTGAAGTAGGATTTTAAACAAAAACATGTAAATATTATTAAGGTTCTCTGTGGATTGACTATGCTCAGTGATTTAGCAGACCACAAGCTGAAATCACTGCAGTAAATGAATACTTCTCAGTAACGTGTGCCATTCCTGAGCAAGCAGACTAAAAAGCAGATTCTTGCGTCAACAATAGTTGCCACAGAATCAAGTCTAACTTGTGAAAAAGCAGACTAAAAGTTGATTTCTCCTACTAAAATTGTCTGATTTCTCTTAATTCCACCTCTTGATTTAATCTATGCTTCAACAAGCAAGATGTCCATCTGGACTGTGATAAACATTCTCTCTTCAGCATTAAGGGTTATTTACGACAACTATTGCCATGTTTGTTCATGGCTTCACCAGCAGAAAGTTAATTGAAAAACTCTGCTGTCTCTCACAGACTCTGTAATACCCATAACCTTAATATCTATCTTTTCATAGAATCATTGAGGCTGAAACTGTCCAATTCCTCTGTGCAAGCAGGGCAAGGAGCTCAGGAAAGTTCAGTTGGGTTTTGATTGTCTCCACGGGCAGAGATTCCGCAGTATCTCTGCGCAACCTATTCCAGCGCTCAACTATACACACATGCCTTTGAGATAATTTATCTGATAGAAATACCAGCCAGTGTAAACCTAGAGAAGATCTTCATGCATCAATCAAAACCAAGGCATAGAAATGTTTATTATTTTGAGACTATCCAAGTACAAAAAAGACCTTACACAGTGCAAATGTCTACTTATTTCAGCTAACGTGTTCCACATGCCAACTGTAAATCTGGTGTTCCTGCAACAAAGAACTCAGGAAAAGATATACACACAGGAGCAACTCAGAGATCATTACTGGTCATGGTGCATAGGGTCACAGCAAGTATGGGTTCTGCTTCCAACAAGGTGTAACAGACAGAATCTGTACCAAAAAAGAGCTGACAGAGACGATGAAGTCTAGCAAAAAAGGATGGATAATCGTGTTCCTGTTCTGCAAGTTAATAGGAGTAAGTTGAACATTCCTGTATTTGTTTTTAAATCCTAGGACATAGGAAGGAACTACTTATTGAAGAAACAGATGGCACAATGAGGAAGGAAAATGACAGAAACTGCAAAACATTTACCCAACCAAACAAGTGACAAAAGCTATTTGTAATTCCTTATGCATGAGATGATCCAAAGTCAGGGAAATAAGCCAAAGATATGTATAGATGGGGATCAAAAAGCAAACATGAAAGGGAAAGAATTCATACAGAAAACTCAAGGTTTGTAGAAACATGCTAAAAACAGATCTTGAAGGACAGAAAAATCAGCAAAAAAATGACTTGCGAGGACATGACAATCTGGAAAAAAAAAAAAAAAAGGAGAGAAGTGACAACATACCAATGAAAAAAATAAGGCTGCTCAGAAGCATAAAAGGCTTTGGATTTTTACAAAAGCTATCTAGAATTTTCAATTTAAGCGAAAACATAAGCTCAGTGATTCTGCTCAAGAACCACTGAGAAGAATAACGATCTTTAAAAGGGTGCTAGGAATAAAATGCTGACAGGGAAATTGGGGACGGAGCCGGAGGAAGGAACTCCGGCTGGTAAAAAAAAAAAAAAAAGCTACTGGAAATAAGAAAATAAGAATAGTCCAAAGTCAACCTGAGAAAGTCTGCAATAATAAAAAAAAAAAAGCTCAACAATGGAATGTTTTAATCAGTGTACACACAAGAGTTGGTGATGTAGGTTGTTAATTTCCCAGCATCCTAGACCAATAGTTCAATGAAATAATTCAATCTATTCCATTTTTCTTGATTTCTAAATACTCCTAAATGATATAGAAACTATTTTAAGGGAACGTTTACATTCTGTATGATAGAATCTTATGGTTCACTGAATGTGATACAGCATTTACGAGCTACGTATTTATACTGTACAGAGAACATGCATCAACTTGATAAATGTGCCACCCTCTCCAAAACAGCTTTCAGGTACAGCAGCTAGCGTGGGTAGTAGCAGCAGCTCTTAAGACAGCAGCAGATGTGGGAGGGGAAAAAAAGCTGCCATCTCACCAGAGCTATAAAGTTTTATTGCTGGAAGGACAGAACATTGGTACAACAGAGCCATGCCTTGGACCCTGTTGAGGTTAAAAGAAAGCATCAAATCTTAAGCTTTTGGTTAAAGAAATACTTTAACATCTTCATGATCATACTATTAAATTTGAAAGCAAGATTAGGGCACCAGCTATCAATGCGCTAAACTGAAAATGCAATGCAGATAAAAATACAGAAACGTATTTCAGAAGTTTAAAGTAATGGGTGCAGGATTCTGAATACTTTGTGTACAATTCCCAAAGCTGATAATTCAGTCAGCCAAGACATTTCTCGAGCATCATTCTACCAGCTCCAGTCATCTTAGGCTTCCTCTAGACTTGGGCACTAATTTTAGCAGAGAGCTACCCCATGCATCTCAAATGACTGGTTTAAATTTAGTTGGTCTGGAAGCAATCCTCATTCCAACAGACGACTGCGTGAAGACAACTTGACTGTAATACATACGTCAGACCAAGCAGGCAATCAGACCAGATTCTCCTGTCCAGCCTTCTATTGACACTCTAGAAGGAATGACAGTGAACTGCTGGTCTCACTTTCCCAGAGCAGTGAAAGAATGTCAATTTGCTGTATATTCTGGCCACTTCCAGAAAGGCACTTGGGGTGTTATAACTTCCTGCTGTGTGGCATTACAATGCTTTATCTTAATCCAGGCTACGTGATTGATGTTCTGCAAGAGTTACCCTCACAAAAGCAGCTCATGAAAGTTGCTTCTTGGCACCTGAAAAAACAAACATTTATAACCATGTAAACACAGTTACCCTATGTTAACTGGTAATTACTTAACAAAACATGACTACCAACTGTCTTAGCAAATCCTAACCCAAATTACTATGTAGAAAAAGGAAAACAGGGAGTAAGCACTGCTGCATAATGTTGAAGGGAACAAAGTGAAAAATATTTCTCACATTAACAACAATAGCTACAAAACCAACATTTGCCCTTAAAGAATAAATAAATGTCAACTTTGAGAATGTGATACCATCATGATCCAAACTGAAATAGAGTTGCAGTTTTCTCTCCAGGAGAAGTCAGTCTTCTCTCAAAAACCACTACCCTTCAAACCAGTTGTAGTGGAACTGTTAGGCCATAGCCTGAATCTGTGATTGAGCATCTGGAGGAGGGCTGTGGCTGCCTGGGGAGCACAGACAGTTTGCATCCATGCTGCTCTGTGACTGGAAGGGGTGGGGCTGCCCCAGGCCCATTTAAGGGCCAGCCACAGAGAGGAGCACACCTCTCAGAGCTCAGCTGCTCTTTGGAGGAGCACTACCTCAGTGGGAGATTGCTGCTTGTTAGTTGTATAACTGCGAAATTTTGGTTTATGCTTACTATTAAATCTTCACATATTTTGCCTGGAATCGCCAAAAATCTGTCTGAAGCAATTTCACTGCTTCACTTGTAGAACATGAGTCTGCTGACTTATGACAAGACATTTTTGAGAGAGTTACAATTCAGGTAAGTCTCAATAAAGCAGTCACAGCAGGAAAATAACCATCTGCAATATTACTGGAAGATACCACCATGACTCTAGGTTCTCTCAACAGAAGAGAACAAAGATAGGAAAATACCTACTTTAACCACAGTTGAATACTTACAGCGGAGAAAGGCAGTTCTGCACTCACTCAACCCATTTTGCTGCACACCTCCATCAGCCCACTGTTCGGTCTCAATGCCACTGGTATTGAGTAGGTTTCTCTCTTGTTTATAAGCATGGCATTCCTGCAAGTTATCAGGAAACAGAATCATGGTGACCTTTATTATATAACTCACTTCTCAAACCGTGCATTTCCTACCTGAAACTTGTGCATGGTACTTTTATAGGATTATACAGAAAACATGGTATTTAACTCTTAGCTCTCTGTCCCAGCTGTAAGTGGCTTTGATGGCTAACTCCCCAGTCTAGTTGGATTGATGTGACAAACCACAAAACTCAAAAACAAGTAAAGGCTACATCACTGATGGAGAGCAACACATTAAGAATTTCGTAACTAAGTATCCTCCAAATAAATACTTGTAACTTTCTCACAATCAGTCAGTACAACTTCCAACCAGATATAGTTGTGCTTATTGGTAAACACTATTCATTCTCGCCTTGGTTTCCTCAAGATTTAACACAGTAGAATGGACAAAAAACAAAATACAATAAATTGCTCTGATTTCTTTTTATCGGCAAATTAAGCCTCAGCTCTTCCAGCAAAGATGAGCAGCAAACCTGAGCAAATACTGCTCAGGTAACTTGCCTCGGTGGTGTTTAGACATACCCCTCCCTTTTCCTCTCTTCCACCTTATGCCAACTTTAATAATAACTGGTATTTAAGACAACTAAATATCAAATGAGAAGAAAATAATCTCAAAGATGTTTCATGGGGATAGAGATTATCATGGGGAAACTGACGTGAAAATCCTGTTAAAGCCCACGCGGCATTGCTAAAGCTAACAAAAGTCACTGAGGATCAGAGAGTATTACTACTGTGTCTCTACTACAGTCTCCTTCTATTGCTAAGGAACCTCCACTTCCAGAAAATGCATGTCTTCTGGTCTTTAAATACACACTTTCTACTGGCGTCAAAGAAAACTACCCTCTGCTTCAACAGAGCTGCTCTATTCATGCACTCAGAACTCAGCTGTGCTCCAAACAAACACACTGCAAGGACTCCCTGCCTGAGCAAAACATCCCAATGTACAAAAGAACTGAAATGCCGGGTTATCCGTCAGTATCCACTTCAGTATTCCAACCAAAATGAGATGTAACGTACGCTCACATTCCATCTCCACTTTGTTGATCAAATGTGATCCCTGGCAGTTACATTTTTTGTTTGCTTGTTTCGGGAGGAAATACTCTATTCTGTTTCTTTCACTCTGAATGTCTTTGAAGACAAACTTTCCAAATGAAATTTTGATACATCTGAAAAAACTGTCTTTGCAAAAACTGTGCTTTCTGCAAATTCTAGTGTTTGAACCTTCAGTTAGGCAAAAGTTACTGTTTCTCCACGTTCACCATATTGTTAACAGTCAAAGGTGCAGATGTTAGCCAGGCAGACAGAACTTACTGAGAACAGACACACATGCAACCTGATGTCAGCAAACAAATGTCTGTGAAATGGCAAACAGGGAAAGAAAATCTCTTGTTGGAAATCACTGTCAATATTCAGAATTCTTTAAGGGAGATCTCCATATCATCTTTTAATTTTGAGACCAACATTTGTTCAAGCTGAAGCACATTTCACACAGCAAAACCAATAAAATTCATTTTGAAAATAATCCATATATTCATTATACTTGATGAAAAGCTTGTTGACAAAGGAAACATTTAACACTTAGTAATGTGCACCTGGGTCGTGGCAACCCCACTCCCAATACAAGCTGGGGACAAAATGAGTGAGCACAGCCCTGCACGAAGGACCCGGTGGCAGAGGTGGGTGGCAGCAGACGTGGGCACTCACACAGCCCAGAGAGCCAACCGCACCCTGGGCCACACCGTCAGCAGTGTGGGCAGCAGGAGGTGACCCTGCCCCTCCGCTCTGTGCTGTGACCTCACCACGAGTGCTGCGTTCAGAGGTGGAGCGCTCAGTGCAGGAGCAACACAGAGCTGCGGGAGCAGGGCCAGAGGAAGGCACAGAAATGGTCCCAGGGACGGAACCTCCCCACGAGGACAGCTGAGAGCTGGGGCTGTGCAGCCCGGCGGGAGAGAGAGCTCTGACCTGAGAGCGGCTCCTCAGTGCCCAAAGGGGGGCTATAGGAAAGAGGGGGACAGACTCTTCAGCAGGGTCTGTGGGAATAGGACAAGGAGAAACGGTCTCAAACTGAAAGGGAGGAGATTTAGATTGGATATAAGGAAAAAGTTTTGTGTGATAATTGTGGCAAAGCACTGCACAGGATGCCCAGAGAGGTGGCGGTGCCCATCACGGAGGGACAAATGTGCAATCTGTTTTGTCCCTATTACATCCTCCTTCTGCACTTCTCACCCAGGACAGATAACCACCGGCACAGCGTGTGGTGTGAAAACCAACCCGAGCTCATGGCACCTGTGGGGCAGAGTGTTGCATTCAGCTCCGAAGCCTTTAAAGCAAGGAGCACCTCTCCCCCCACCAAGAGGGACGAACCCGATTCAGTGCCGTCTCACAAATCCTACGAAGAGTAACGGCGTTCTGCTCTGTACGGCCCCACCACGGGCCCAGGCCAGGCTTCCCCAGGGCCGCTGAGTTCCGGCTGCGGTGAGAGCAGAACATAGCGCGCAGCGACCCGGGAACAGCTCTCAGCCCACCGAGGGTCCCTCAGGGCGTTTGAGCGGCACCCCCCACACCGTGAAAGCACAGCCCGGGTGTGCCCCGCCGCGCGAGGAGGCCGCACCCGCGCTCTGCACCGCGCACAGCGAACGCGCGGCCCCGGGAAGCGCAGCGCCTCCGAGCGCCCGGGCTCAGGCGGACCG
Organism: Penelope pileata; assembly: GCA_013396635.1. Lineage (NCBI taxonomy): Eukaryota > Metazoa > Chordata > Aves > Galliformes > Cracidae > Penelope > Penelope pileata. The sequence continues at coordinate 187,557 of WBMW01005924.1, forward strand.
CCCCGGCCAGCCCCTCCCAGGCCTTGCAGAGCCTGCGGACCGCGAACGAACCGCCCGCGATGCCCGGGAGCGGCGCGGGGCGCTGATGGGATGGGGCTCGGGGCGCGCAGCGGCGGCTCCGCTGAGGGCGGCTCCCGGGAACGCCGCGCGGCGGAGGACGGCGGTAACCGCGGGCCCCGGGGGGCTGCGGGGCGGCGCCCGCAGGGAAGGGCCTCGCGGCGGAGGGAGCGGCCCCCGGCCCCGCCCGCGCACCTGTCCGGGGCCGCGCCCGCCCCTACGAGGGCTCC
>WBMW01005924.1:207053-243473 GCA_013396635.1 Penelope pileata
CCCGGCGGCGCAGCGCCGTGCGGAGGAGTGGAGCTGCAGCCGCGACCTCCGGGAAACACGGGCAGAGACGTTCCTAAAATCCTCAAAGTCTTCGGCTTCATAACACGCATCCAAATATGAAGAGCAGCGAGGAGTTTGGGGAAGAGACAACAGAACGTTAGCGCTTCTTGGGAGCAGCGCAGCGTTCCCCTAGAAATACCGATTTCTGGCTGCGTGCGATCTGACGTGTTTTGGAAGCACCCGGTTTCCCCCACGCAGGTGCCAGACGCGCAGCGCGGGTCCCCGCGCCCCGAGGGCAGCGCCCCCGCCCCCCCGCGCTGCGTCGGGGCCGTTCGATCCGCAGGCGTGAGGCAGAACTCCAGAACTCGGGTGGTGAGCAGTGACGGGATAAAGCGGCCGTGAGCAGCAAACCCAAAGGAGACGCACTTAAAGGAAACCAAAAGAGAGTTCCAAGCAGGCAGAACACTTGAGCCTTTTTCTTTTGCATACACAGAAAGCGTAACAGCAGCAGTAAGTGAATTTGCTTGCGTCATATTCCATTTAAAATTGCTGAAGATGAAGGACTGTGCTATACTAATACCGATTTCTCCAGGAATCTGCTCACTACACGTTAACTGAAGGAGAGTTCATGTGTGGGTTAGATAGCACTGAGCTGCTGAGCGATGTGACAGTGCCCACAGTTCCAGACGGAGTGGACAGGGCTGGGCAAGGTAAACTGTTCAGTAAGGGTTTAAACGTGGACAAGAGGAGGAATCCTCACTGCAAGGTAACAATCTTTAATGCACTTACACAGCACAGAATTTCTCTCATGCTTTGAGAAATTTGACACCTGATGGGTGCCTGCTTCTAACGAACTCAGGAGGCTTTGGGAGTGTGCAGCTGCTGGTACTATGGAGGGAATGTTCAAGAGGTTTCCTATCAGCCCATCCACACTGTATTATAACTATTTCTGCAAAAAATAGTTACAATAAAGCCTGTTTGATGAATTCAGACTTGCATGGCAACTAATTGCCTAAGCAACAAAAAAACCTGGGACCAATTCCACAAATTCATCAACTACCTGTGCTTTAAAAATCAGTTTTCTGTTTAGTGTTTTCTTAGGCCAGGCTGGCATGTTCTCAGTATTTCAAGAAGACACATTACTAGATAACTTTTTCTTTACATATTTAATAAAGTTATATATCAACAACTTTAGGATTTGAAGTTTTGTTTGAGCACTTATTTTGGCAAAAGTGAAATATTAAATACTAGTACTAGACATGCATTCCTTTCATTCAAGCTTAAGAAAACATTTACAAAGTTGACAGATAACATTTATTAAAACATTATACAAAAAGTGGGCATGGGACTCTTCTATAAGAAGAAAATATTGAACAGTAGCATTAAATTAAAACCATGCTGTACAATTAAGACAGCAATATTTATAGACAAATCTATCCAACCTCTGCAATACAAGCATAACATCTCACAAAATATCAAGATAAGCAGTTTTACTATTATAAATGACTTGTTTAGAATAAAAACTTATAGCTCATTAAGGAAGATTCACTTGACTTGCATAAACAGTTACATTTCTGGAAGAAATATGGAATTCCATGATGAACAAAAATAAAAGAGCAGCAATCAACAGACACAGGCTTCAAGCAAAATTAGAACTACCAATTTAATCACATTAAAAATATACCATTTTGTTTTCCAGCATCTTCCCCTAGGGCACTGTCAGTTTACAGCTTATAGCTAAAGAACTCTAGCTATCCAATTAAGCATTTAAATGACCAAAAAAAAAAAAAAAAAGCAACTTCCATTTCTTGTTTTGAGAAACGTTCTTTAAAGCAAAATACTCAATATAGTGCTGTGGGCTCTCGCTCTCAGAATTCAGAGAAAGGTTTCCTCACTGACATTCACACAAAAGTGTTGAAATTGCAACATCTCAAGTGCCTGTATTCTTTCAGACTCAATTGTGTAGGGACTTCAAGTATTCATTTTATAACAAGTCCAATACATCAGCCTTTGATCACCCTCCCTTGCTTTTGATGCAGGACAAGGTTTCTTAACCGCAAGAATCTCAGATGAGAAAAAGCTGAAACCAAAAATTTGATGGACAGTAACTTCTAGAGTCCACCTGCTTACCCATTACACAAAGATAGTTGCTGCATGCAACTTTGAAGGTAACATTTAAAAATCAGTAACAAAATGATAACAGTGGCATGTGAAAGAGTAACCTCCTCCCTCAAAAGGGTCAGATATACATATAGATTTTTTTTTTTGAGTATCAGTTACATAGATTCCACAGTACTTAACAACTTAGTTATGGAACTGAATTAACTTAGCTGTAGCATCAGAAGATGTTCTTGCCACCGATAGGACAGTGAATGGCTTCACAGTAACAGAAAATTCTGAAAGCCGCCTGTGTGTACAGTGTCTCTGGTTTTCAGAAGACGTTCACCTTACTGCTGTCAACAGCAAAGGGGAGCAATATAAAAATACACAGAAGTTTCTAGGTGGTATCATTAAAGTAATGAAGTTTAAGGGAAGATGAATTAAACTATCATATACAAATGCATTCATATACAATTCCCTCCTCCCCACAGACAAGAAAAATCTATCTTGAACAAATCCACTGCACTAGCAATGATTAACAACTTGGCAGAAGCTGCATCTGCATTTCTGATTTTACTATGTACAGCTGTACTGGGCATAAACTGCAGGGTTTATGCAAGGCAACACATGGCAACAGTCATGAACTGCCCTGTGCGTGTCAACACAGGTTCTAGCTAGCACTGAAACTGATGTAAACAGCCCATTACATGCCAAAACTTCAACCAGCACTGCACCTCTGCTGAAATACATTTAGGAGCATAGCTGCTAGCAAGAGGTGAAGGGAGATACAAAAGGAGGAGATACTCCAGAGGAAACGAAGCTGGAAACACACGAGGAGAAACTGAGGAGATGCTTCTGGCAAGACGCAGAGAGAGACACTAAGCACAAGTGTAGAGACCCACTCTCAGAACGGCACAGTGCCAGATTTCTGAGGGACTTTGGCCTATGGATAAGCTGTGTGAGGGCAGGTAACCTCAGAACTAACCAGCTCTAGCTAGAACAGGCACACCTCAGAAGAGCTAGCAGTCCATGGAGAAACCACACCAAGGGGCAGTGACACTGACAAGCCCAGTGCAGCAGAGGATACCCACTGAGAAATGTGGATGCATGAGAGTCCAACCTCCTGTGCAAGCTCTCGCCTCACCAACAAAATTCAAACAGACTGACTGTGAACAACTCTGTGAAAACGTGAAAGCAAGACTTAGAAGTTGGGAGGAAAATAGGTGTTAGGGTTAAGTTGAATCTGAAGAATGGGGAGAAGAAAGGCCTTTTCTTAAGTGTTTAATTTTTTGTTTTTTTTCTTGATACCTGAATCAGCCATTAGAAATCTGTTGAAGCACAATAAATTCAGTAAAAAGATTCCAAGACAACTAGTCAACTGTTTTGCCTGTGATTAACAAAAGTAACACTTTTAGAAAAGTATCTCAAGCTTCACTTAAATCCTCAATCAGATTTCATAATAATCATATCAGTACTTTCCTTCAGTCACTTGGTTTCATATAAATTAACATCAGAAAGTCAAGTGTTAAATAAGTGCAGCAACATTTGCTAGAGTTCCAAGATGATGACATAATATGGGGTAAAACAGTAACAGGCAAATATTTGAAAGATACTGTTCATGCTGAATCACTAAGGAAGGATATGGTTCTATAATATGATCTACTGGACCTGTTTATAAAACCTTTCAAGTGTGTCTCTCGGTACATTTTAAAGCTTTATTTCAAAGTAATCTAACTGCAAATAGGAACAATGTTCAACTTAAAAACATCCCATATAAAAGTCATTCCAAGCTGGTAAAAAGAAACTGTTTTGCTGGCAGCTCTGTAGGATGGCCTGAATTTGATGGTTATAGTTTTTTGCTTGACCATGGTTCTCAGCCTGTTCCACCTGACCAAACTTTTATTGGTTAAATGGAAAGTGGCATCCTTCACCATTTATGCAATACAGAAGTGACAATTTGAAAGGGTATGAGAACCAACGTAATATACAAGATCATTCCTGAAATGAGTATGAGAATACCCTCCTCAAATGTGATTGATGGTACTTGCAGAAATGACACCCTGTACGTAGTAAGGCCTTGAAGAATGGAAAAATAGGGCCAGTGAGCGCAAGAACCCTTTCCTTTACACTCATGTAAACAGGCAAGCACTATAATTTCTTAATATTAAAAAAGACAGTGTTAGCAGTGTGGAAATAAACCATGAAGGGAATATAATTTCTAAGTTTAAAAAACATACAAGTTTTTTTTTTTGTCATTTTGTTTTAAATACAAAGTGCTTCTATACATAAAGCAGGTTACAGTGTTAATGAGCAAATCCCTGTTTAGTTACCTTGATTACAAGGGTTATATATATGGCCACTGTGGTAAATTAGAGAGTTCAATTAAGTGCTAATAGGAACTCCTTGGTGCTGACCAATGAATTCATGCCCATTGCCAGCAATGGATTCACCGTATTTGGGAATATCTGTTTTAAGAAAATTCCATATGAAAAAATATCTGAAGCATTAGAAGATTAAGAATTAAGAGCCTCTTAAAAAAATTAAAGTTTGTAAGTAGGATGTCAGAAAAGAAGTTACAGTAATTACAGTTCACCAAGTAATAAACCCCAGCTTGCACAAGACACTCATGTTCAGGATACAGTTTTGTTGCAGCTTAAGACAATTCATAATTAGGAGTTTAAAAAAGAATCCAAATTGGAATTACCTTTATGTGTTTCTGCTTCATCATACAGGGTCATCTATTTAAGTATGTTATCCTGCATATTCCAGATCTAACGCATAAACTGGGGCCAGACAGGCTTAGAAGGCCTTTGATGCTGGTTAACATGTTACGAGCACTGTACTTGGACATCACTCCTTTCTATAGTAGCCTATGTATACTCTAAAGGCTCTTATTATATTTCAGTAAACTACAGAGAAGGGTTATTGCTTTTGCACAGGAAAGCTTTCAACCCTAAATCCTGTTGCCACCTTTATAAATGATGCATTCACTCTACCTGCAGAGCTGGCAGCATCTCTTGAAACTACAAACACTCCTCCATCTAGCTCCAGGAATGAGAGTCCAGGACACAGATCCTTGTCCTAATGAAGAAGTGTCACTTTCCCAGCAAAAATCCTGACTTTGGACATGACCACGGTACCATGTTCTGCAGTACCATCACCAGATCCAAATACTGTACTTTCTACATTCCCCCCCACCCCCCAAAAAACTTCATTTGAAGAGGTAAACAGATCTGGCTGCTTATGATCATATGTAATCAGTCACAGTAGTTTAGTACCAAGAATCTGTATTATAGTTCTTCTTACTATTCAAAGAGTGAAGAATTAAGAGTTTAAACAGCTACTAATGTCTAAATCACCTTCCTAAAACATTTCTAAAACTAGATAAAAGTTTTCAAACAAGATTTTGGACCAATAAAAAGTCAATTCATGAAGCTACAGTTTGGTACTTGCTACTGTGGTAAGACACAAAAAAAACTGAAAATAAAGCTAGAATTTCAAATTTTGAGTATTTTCGGTAAGTTCCAAATATATTTTTTTTTCGCAAGACATTCTTATTACATACACTTCAATAGCTCTCATTATGTAACAATCAAAATCAAGCCATGTCAATATTCATGCAGCATTAGGCCCTAGAAGAGCAAACTAAATTATATTTTGTACAGATTTAAATTCACATAGTTCTCAACTATATTTAAGTGCTTTACAAACTCTTTAAATAGAAACCAGCACAAAATTAAACAACCATGTGTTTTACTGAAGATAGATAAAAAGTGAAAGACAGATAAAGGAAAGCCAAACCACCTTTAACGCAGCCTTTCGTTAAGCAATACAGTAAGAGATATTTAATAATGCAAGCTATTTAGTGATGCATGATAAGTACGTTGGCAGCCTCTGGTTTGAGGTCAAATTCAATTTTTTTTTTTTTTTTTTTTAAATTAATCATGGGAATTTTATTAACAGGTAGCCCAAAGTATAGTTATTCCAGTTATTCCCTCTTATTCTCCCCCCCCCACCTCCCCTTCAAGAAAGGTTAATTGAATTCCTGCTTCGTGTAAGTATTTCTGGAATTTGCATCAATTTAGAGCTGGGTTTTACTGTTTTTACTTTCTGAAGACTCAGAAAACGATAGGGCTTCTAAATACTGCAGTGATTACAGTTAATGTCACAAAGACCTTGCAGAATTCATCTTTGCAAGCACCTTTCAGATTAACCATTTCCACTTCACATCCAACACCTGGAATAACATAGTGGAAAATAAAACATTTGGTCTGCTCATACCAGCTTCATCACTGAAACTTGTTTTTTGAGAATTTAAATTTCACAATAGCAAGTACCAGACACTATTTGAATGATTAGTTTATTTTGATTACTAAACAAATGTAAGCTCTAATGTCTCAGTTCATCTCAGTAGTACTCTGCTCAGCTTTAGAAGCTTGATATGACTTAGTACAAGAGGTCACATGCCGATGAAAACTGTCCCGCCACATAAATCTTTTCCCACAGATGTTACATTCATACGGTTTTATGCCTGTATGAATTTTCATGTGGCCAACAAGATGGTGTTTCATTTTGAATTTCTTACCACAGACACCGCAGCCATAAGGTCGAAGACCAAGGTGCATACTCATGTGACGATCTCTCTGACTTTTGTGTGTAAAGCTTTTACCACACTGACAAGGATACAGCTTATCAGCATGTGAGAATCCAGTGAGGGATGTTTCTTCTTTAATTCCTGCAGCCATTTCAATGCCTTCACCATAGCCTGCTGCTATCATAAGATCCTGTCTGTGAGCACTTAAATTTCCATCTGCCCTTTCACCAGAAAATTCTTCCATAGAAGAGCCATAAAAGTCAACTTGTTCATCATAATTACTTTCATCTGCCTGTTCATCAAATTCTGCCTCCATCTTTTTGTCAGCTATATGAAAGTCTTCAACACCTGACGACTGGATTGAATGATCTGCCTGAACGGCGTTCATGGATTCAGAAACCTGGTGTTCATCATAAGGATTATCCACACCTTCACAGTCTTGTTCAAATCTCTCTGGCTTGACATGGATCCACCGCTTGTGAGACATGATGCTTGGTTTGCTGTACATAGGTCTGGTATACTGATACTCCGCACTATCACTAGTTCCTTCTTCACCATCCTGACTTGTCATTCCCGTGCTAAGTCTATCATGCTCTGTTGAAGAATTACTGGGCAGGTACTCATGTTCTGTCAGCTGACATGACAGCTCATCTTTAGAGCTCTCTTCTTCGTTTTCACCATCTCTCAGTTCCTGCACTTTGTGGAATTCTGTCTGTCCTCCAGAGCCAATTTCAAAAGTTTCAGCAAGGCCGTTGTAACTACTGCTGCTTGGGGACTGATGATCACTGCCATGATTCATCTTCTGACAGAGAACTGTTGGGTTCCCTTCTAGCACTTCAGTGCATTTATCCACTACATGCCACATCTGAAGGAAACTTGCCGCTGTCAAGTAACTAACAATTTCTGGAGCAGGCATTACCAGCCGACCCGTGTAGGTAGACAGAAGAATGTTTTCAAATACTCTTGGATTCATCACATCTGGCAACACAATTCGCCTGCTATTTTTTAGGAGAACCTGATCACAGAAGTAAGGTGAACTAGCTGCAAGAACAGCTTTATGGGCTCTGAAGAGATGGCCCTGAACTACAATGGAGACATCACATAATTGTCCTTGCTGGCGCTGCTGATTTAACTTCTGCAAAATGGTGCTAGAAAAATCTGGAAATTCCACTCGGAAAGAGCTTGACCCAGACTCCATTTCATTACAAACTTAGTGTTGTGCTGAAAGAAAAAAAAAAAATCAAGTAAAAACAAAAGATCAGAAATTCTGCTTAGTAAAGTACTAATCTCTTAAATTCCTTATAAACTCATACGGAACTCTCTCCAACTGTTTCTGGAACCTATGTCACTGTTGTATTTCTATTCTTCCCCCCTCCACTTCATCTCTCTCTTTTCTGAAGTCATATTGAGGCCACAAATTGCTATATCAGCATATTTTGCTATGCTTCTTCTATCCAAGAGGACTCATCAACTATAGCAGGAGCTACAGAGTTGTCCAGTAGATACAGGTTAATCATTTCAAGCACAAATTTATGATAACGAGGCAAGTTATTTGGTGAAATTATAGCAATAGAGTTAACTGCAGGATGTTCCAGAGTTTCCAATAGCATATGAAAGATCCTGCATTTCAACTGTCAAAATCATCTAATTTATCCCCCCCAAAAAGCTGACTATACTATACTTTAAAAAGCTACTATACTTTAGCTGTGTATTTTTTTCTGTATGTACCTTGTGAAATACAACAATTTCACTCTAGAAGCTCAGCTAGTAGCTCAGATATGAACGGCCTGGGTCTCACGACCCAGATGTCTAATGACAAAGTTGACAGTCATTTAAGCAATAACAATCTCTAAAATGCCTGCTTTACATTTTATTTAAAGATGGATTTGAATGTTATTATCATCAGAAATAATGACAAACTGAAACGCAACAATGAAATACCAATGTTAACTGTGTGAATAAACTAAATTTATGCAATTCTTCAATTTGATAATGTGTAAAATGAACACAATGGAACTCCAAAAGAGCCGTGAAGTAGAAAGCAGTTCTCCTTGCCAAGTTGCTTCTTATAAGTAGCAAAGTGAGAAAGTTTTAATAGATGGAGCTGCATACCTGAGAAAGAATACTGAGCGCACAAATAGAAGATCTAAACAACTTTCTGAATATGGTACAAAACAGAACTTGCATTACAAATAGTACTCTGAAATTGAAGTGGTTCTACGGAAACATGAAACTGAGAAGATACGATTATGAAACTCTACAACAGAGTCGGTACAGTAACTGTAGTACTTTCTATATTGTTAAGTAACCATCTATAGAAAATTTCATTATATGCACTGTGTTCAAGTGCTGGCACATTGGCACAATTGTATGACTGCTAAGCGTAGAAAAAACAGTAGTGTGTGCTTACAAAGCACTGACTACACTGGAGTGATTATGTAAATCAACGTTTAATCAACAGCTCATCATTACATAATCTCTTCCTAACCACTCAGATGGTTTCCAGCTCATATCGTTAACACCTTTCCCTCAACTCTCCCAAAACCTCAGTGATCTTTCTCTAGAATTTCAAAGCTAGAGCAAGATGACAACATATGGAGCAAAGGTGAAAACAGATCATTCACCATTAACTTAGATCAAGGTGAATAAGGTTTCCATAGAAGAGAGAGCATGGAATCAGAAAGACATCAAAACCTGTCAACAGATACAGGCCCAAACTCCTCAAACACTGAAGTGAGCACTGTGAAGACTGGGGGAGGAAAAAAAAAAAAGAGAAGTATAAAAGTATAAGTATGGCATCAATATGCTTCCCTCATGTAGGTCTCTGAAGAAAACAGACTGGGAAGAATAACCTCTTGTTTATAAAACTCATTTATAGCAATAAATAATCACAGCAATATAGTCAAAAGTAAGAAGCTTGACTTCCTTGGAACCTTACCTCAACTTCCCTCTGCTGGATAGTGGGAGGGGCTGGAAAGACTGAAAAAAGCTCCCATTGAGGGGGAAGACAGTCAAATGGCTGAAAACACTGCCCATAAACAGCAAAATTCACACCTTCATAAGATGTTGTTGCTTTACTGGTTGAAACAGTGGTTCAATTTAAGAGGTGTCTCAAAAGTACCTCAAGATTCTCAGATTCAACATGAAGATTAGTTTGGAGAGCTGCTTTCCTACAAATACTACCTCATGTAAGTCATGAGCAAGCAGCCACCTCCTGCTGAGAGGGTCACCATGCAGCACCAAGGGAGGACACAGCCTAAATCTTGCAAATGGTACTGCCTGCAAGTTCACTTGTTGGTTTTTCATTCCACTTTGCCTAAAACAACTGACATTATGTCAGCACTTCAGACAATTATCTCATACAGCATACATTACAAAATATTTATTTTTTAAAATACTTTTTAAAAATGCAAGCACATTAGTTTTTTACCTCTTCAGAGTATTCTCAGCTATAAGAGTCTATTTTTCCATATTTGCCTACAAAAAAAAAAAAAAAAAAAAAAAACAAAAAAAAGCCTTTTAGAAAACATTCCCCTCAAATGGNAATAAGCCTTTAGGAAACATTCACCTTCAATGTGAAGAGAAATCCCTATGGGCCCGGTGCACCTCCTGCTGCCAGCGAGGGCCCAGCACGGTTATCTGCCACCAACAGCTGCGGGTGGGAGCCAACTTTCTCTTGTTATAAATTCTCACAAAAACCAAAGCCATCAAAACACAAGTGAAGCGCTTCCCATTTCTAAAGACATACAGCTCAAGAACGCTTTTGTTCTTTTTACCTCCAAAGAGGTCTCAATTCCTCCTTTTACAGCCTGTTCTGTTGTTGCATTTTCTTTATCCTCATCCACGAAAATCAAAGCTTCCCTAGTGCAGGCAACAGAAAACGTTCTGCTTCCATGCTGCAGTACTGAACCACAGCAGGCCACAGCTGCTCGCTCACACGTCGCTCCCTCACGAGCTGCAGCTCCAGCTCTCCACGCGCGGAGCTTCCGAAGAAACCCCCCCGCTCCCCCCACCGCCGCGGCAGCGCCTCACAGCGCCGCGGTGGCACAGCCCGCGCGGAGGCGATGTCGGGCACAGCCCTGCGGCCGCCCCGCCTGGAAAGGAGCCGGAGCGGGCAGGGCCCAGGCCCGCCCCCGCCACCTCCCGGCGCCTCTGGGCGAGGAAGGGACGCCGCGGCGGCGGGGAAGAGGGGCGGCAGGGGAGAGCAGGCCTCGCTCGCCACCCAGCCCCAAAAGAGCCCCCAGAAACAGCCCCGCGCCCAAGCAGCCGCTCACCTAGGGGCCTCAGAGCCTCTCACACAGCGGGCCGCGGCCCGGCTGCGGCGCTCCGCGCGGCCGACACAGCTGCCCCAGCGCCGGAAACACCGCTCCCAGGAGGGACTTCCGCATCCCGGTCACCTGACAGCCCGGGAGAGACCCTTCCGCTTCCTGCCCGCGGGGCGGGGCCGGGGCGGGGCCGCTGAGCTGCGCAGAGCCGTGCCAGGGGCGACGCCTGCCGAGAGGGGCGGTGCCCCGCAGCGCCGTGACAGCGGGCCGAGCGGTGGCGGCGGGCAGGATGGTGCCGCTCTCCCTCCGTCTCGCATCTTTTTTTGAGTTAACATTAGCGAGGCAGTGTGCCGTGGGGGAACGGGTAACGTTCTCGCGTGCAATTTTGTAAGAGTTTACCCACAGGAAAATTAAATTTTCTTCAGTTTATTTTTATCACATTATCAGTTATCTTATTATGCGTGGAGGCATTTTTTAATATTTATTTTTAAAAACAAATTTTACATTAAGACTTTTTCTAGCAGCTCTGAAAGTACTTTCTGTAGTTTCCTGTGTGAGTTAACACATATGTACCACAGAGGGATGCGCGCCGTGGTGCCTCCCTGCTGCGTTCTAAACGTGTGATATGTTCTGCAAGTCAGTGTTTTTGAGGGTTAGTTTGGCGTTTGCTTTTCTCATTTCTCTTGGCTGCAGGGGTGTGAGCATTGCCATCCTGGACGCCAGCCCCTAGGTTCTTCATTTAAAGCCCACCTTACTGGGCTGCCAGCCTGCTGCCAAAGGTTGTGCTTCCTCTCCTGGGCAGGTGGACCTCATCCCTCCCCAACAGGTTATAATCTTTGAGCAAAATTTGTGTGTGTTGACTAGAGAAATATAAAGGGCAATATCTCTCATCCTCCAAGAGTACTGCAGCTTTTGTCTTGGTATTAAGGTATATTGCATAAATCTAGATAAGTGTCGTTCTATCTACATTGTCTGAACTGAGAAGTGGACTTGGTAATGAAAAAACGGAATGTTTTAAACTAGAATTTAAAGAATACCCATTCAATATACTCCATATAATTTTTCATGTTACCTAGAATAAATCTACTGAATTTAGTCCCGGATGAAACCTGGCCTTAATGAAACTGCCCAGGGTTCCATTCCTGCATTTCACTGCTAATGGCAGTTCAGAGAGAAAATTTAACACAAAATCAAGCACAGGCAGGCAAAGGAAGTAAGCAAAGTCACCAAAATTGAAGTACTATCCTTAAAGAGATTCATTTGTCACTTGTGCTAGTGGACTGTGATAATACCTAATTGCTTTAAAGATTACTTTCTTTTTATTGTTTGATTTTGAAGTTGTTGTGTTTTCTAACATAGAATCATAGAATGGCCTGGGTTGGAAGGGACCCCAAGGATCGTCAGGTTCCAACACTCCTGCCACAGGCAGGGCCACCAACCTCCAGATCTCCTACTAGATCAGGTTGCATAAACAGCCAATAAGAATAATGCTCTTATCACAAGATTTCCTGGAAGATTCATCCTTTTGCTTTATTCTACTGCTCCTCCCCATCCCAATTGTTAATGCTGCTGTGGGCACTGCCAGGAGGGACAGAGACCAGCACTTGTTTAACTGTGCCAGCAGGGCTCTGGCTGTTGGCTCATGCACTGCGCATGCTATGGATAGATACCTTACCTGCTACATAACAAGAATTACTCTACAGTTGGACCACTCAATTGGCCATGCAGCAAGTACCTACGTGAACCTTCCAAAATAAGGAGAACTTACAATCTAAAAATCAATCAATTGTTGCTTTGAACTCCCCAAACAAGCCTACGGAGTTCATTATGGTATTACTGGGCCAGAGTACTAAGGGAGTTCATGACTCTACCACTAGTTCTATTTCTATAATGCATCAAGCATCCAAACAAAAAGTTAATACAGTTTTTGACAGTATCTTAATTGAGAGAGGCAACTAATTACTAGGTTTTGTGACTTCTGTTCTAAGATAAAGAAAAGGACTTCAAATAAAGCCTCTGTTACTGTTAGATGCTGTAGGGGAACTGTTAGGTCATGGCCTGAACTGGTGATAAAGCACCTGGAGGAGGGCTGTGGCTGCCTGGGGAGCACAGGCAGATTGTGCCTGTGCTGCCCTGTGACTGGAAGGGGTGGACCTGGGGTAGGGCTGCCCTTGGGCTCATTTAAGGGGAGAGGTGCACATCTCTCTTTGTGACTTGCTGCTTGTTGGGTGAGTATCATCTGGGTAGGAGATTGCTGTTGGTTATGTGAGTTGAAACTTGTGAATCCTTTGTGTGTGTCTAAGAACCAGTCTAAAGCAATTTCACTTCTTTATTTGCAGAACAGATGGTATGGTATTTTCCTACAGATGTTAAGGAAACAGTAGAATTCCTTTTTTTTTTTTTCTTTTTTTTTCTTTTTTTCTCCTCTTCTGTAAGGCACTGCTGATCTAAGCAAGGGTAGTACCACTTTATTTTTGTTTCAGAAGTTTCTTGTTCCGTTCAGCTTTGTTAGGGAAAAGAAAAAAATGTGACTGTGACATCTTTACATGTAAAAATCCAGCAAAATAATTCTCAGGATTGGAGGTATCTGGCGTGAGCAGTGACTGTATACTTTTCTTGTCCTGTTTAAATCTCTGAGTTTACTTGGAAATAACAATGAGTTTAATCTTAGCCGTACACATAGTCTTTGGGTCTCCTTATGAAATGATCTTTAAGGAAAATAAATTGTGATTATATGTATCTACAAAGCCATGTGTCAGTGAACTTAATTTGACACTTCCATTACCAACTACCTTTCAGATGATAACATTTCCTTAGCCTAAGGAGAGAGAGAGGCTGGAATTCAGGCTATAACCTTCATTACTTCAGGATGTTGCTAGACTCTTGCTGTTGATTTTAGCACAAATGAAGTGTAGATATATTTGATTGCTGTGTGAGTAATATATGCTTAACTCTGTCTAAAAGGCCCTGGGCTGAGTGGGGCAGGTGAAGCTGCCCTGCATGGAGGATAGGAGAGAGAACCTCGGCGAGACTGAAGAATTTGTCAATCTTCTTTTAACCAGCAGATGGTGCTGAAGGCTAGGACAACAGCTCACCCACCCTCTTCTTCATGCAAACTGTGTAGGGAATCTTGATTATTCCTTGGACACCAGTTGTGTGGAGGCTGCAAATGATGCATTAGCTTGTCTCCGTGTTTTTCATTTCTTTGGTTTAAAGAAGAATGGATGTAAAAGAATACTTGGCTATCAGCTGTTCCTGCTTTTAGAAGCCTTTGGGGATGTTGCCTGGTTGCTGATCCTGTGCTCTGTCAGCTACACAGGTCTCCAGGGCCTGCTGAGGTCAGCAGGAAACCACAGGTTTTCATTTGTTTCAGGGCAGGTGTATGGAGCTGGCAGACTGGGTCGATGTTGCCGTGTTTTCACCAGTGCCCTGAAGTACATCATTTCATAGTTTATTTACAGTACCTCCGCCTGGTGGTAGAAGAGGAATTTCTATCTGCTTATGTTTCTGTTACCTCTCCTCACCCCTTTTCTGCATATAACTTTATTATTGGTTCTTACTATTCAGAACTGTTCTTCTTGTCTTTTTGTTTGTTTTAAAATGTACTAAATATGAGCTGTTAAATGCATTGGGGCACTCTAGAGGCAACCAAGGTAAAACTGATGAGTAGGAAAGAGTCTGCAGTGGTATTAGAGGGCTTGTGGTGTGTGATGGTAACCAGTCCCACTCCACAGTGGTCCAGCGCCTGCTCTCAGTCTGTCCACTTCATCAGGAGAAAGAAAGAACTAACCTCAGGAGGAAACTGAACCCTCCTCCAGGAAGATGATGTGTGATGCACCCCAGTGCTGCTCAAGACAACCATTTCAACACCCTCTCCACTCTTCTACCAGGTTGTCGTCTTTTTCCCCAAGTGGATCAGTTGTGGACCACAAGTGCAGTTTATAAATTATGCTTTTGAAATTTAATTAAATTGTAAAAAATCTTTCAATTATCAATTATGTTTTATTTCTGTTTTAATTACTTCTTCAGGCAAGCTACTGAGATGCTCTGGCAAGGCCCATGCTCCTGGATCTGGGCCTGTATCACTGCTATGCTGCACCTCACCTCAGTGCAGTGCCTGTGTAGATCCATGGCAATCTGAGTTACTTTCACTGGTATACCTTCTCTGTGTAGATAAAAGTGATTTGAAGAGGAGGAAAGCAATTAGTATTAATGTGCCTGATATAACTCCGCTAACATTTAACCACCAAGGTAGCAAACATACAGAAATGCATGGTCAACATATTACACATCTTCAAATAGAAAAATGACAATGCCAAAGGAGAATTTAAAGGATACTTTTCTCATTAAGATTTGGTAGAAAGTAGAAAGCTGAGATTACTTTAGGGAGAGTTCAATATTTCTATGCCAAGCTCCCAGTGCTGGTTCTGATGTGGATAGTATCTAAGAGCAGGCAACAATCAGCAACAATATGAAAACTGAAATCTGAGATGAATTCATAAATCCCTTTTTTTGGTTGTTTGTTTTCTGTTCATGTCTTAGTCATTCTAAGCTTAGAGATCACTTTTCTCCTTTATCTTTAGTGCTTTTTTAAAGCAGTGTTTTTCCCCTACTCTCTAATCCTTGCTGTGATTCATTTAAATGATTTGTTTCTAAGGTAGATGGTTTAACACTTTTTCTGTTATAAAGACAGTATTCTAATAAGCCATTTGAAAGAGGGTTATTTCTTGACATTTAATGAACAGGCATAGGTATCTTTTCAAAGAATACTTATTTTAATATTTTGTGGCAGAGATGCTTTAAATCACCTTCTGTTAATAAAACATCTTTATAATTCTTACAACAGCTTTAGCTGCACAGTGATGGAGAAAAAATGGATTTGTCTGTCTATAGTGTTCAGATAGTAGAACACACATGGATACAAAATTCAGGCTATGGTGACAGTAGTACCTTGATGTATGAAGTCAGGCTTACCTAGCAAACCGCTCAGAAGGGTGACTTCTGGCACCTGTGGATATATAGCTGCATAGAAAATTTTCCTGCTTTAGGAAACTTGAGTTTTGACACCCTATGCCTTGCTCTGCCTGATTTTTCAGTACTGCAGAATTTGTCTCAGATACTGGAAAAAGGGTGCATAATTTTTCTTTAATCCGATTCCAGCTCCTTCAGAGTTCCTTAAATTTCTTTCTTCAAGTTAGAAGAAAAAATTACACACCTTAAGTGTAAAGGACAGTTCATGTATATGTTACTATGTTTGTGTTTTACGTTTGTATAAAACATATTTTAGCAAGCAGACGTGGTCACTAAATCCATGATAGCGCTATTGTTCAGGAATGTACCAACCCATTCATCTCCATGTTATCTTACATTACTGCAGGATTTAAAAAAATCTGAGTATTGATACAACTCTAGGCAATAATCATGAATGTATCAAATATTTATTCTTTGCTTGGAAGAAAGGGAATGCCGCATAATAAGATAGGTATGTTTCACAGTGTAACAAAAAATTACATGTGCAGTGTTATAGTGCTAACCAAGAACAAGAAAGTATTGAGTTCCACAACACCTTTAAATTTTAAATAGATGCATGTTGCAAAATCCCTTGAGCAAAACTTAAATTATGCATTATAAAGATATAAATTTCATTCTGCTTCTCCCAAAAAGGGAAAGCTGTATGTTGGGAAGACCAACATGAGTTGAAAACAGACTTCAAAAAAGATACTTGCAGAAAACAAACTAACCCAACAAAAATCCATTTATGATTCAGCTATAGACTTGTCTTTATTGTACTTATAAAATATACATAACCTTTTATTGAATTGCCTGCTGTTGAAATCTGCAAGAACTTTATTGCTTTTTACTGTCCTGGAGAAGAATAAAGCAGCAGCCTCTGTGTAATTTCATAAGAAGCAAGGACAGTAAATCTAAAATTGCTGGGTATGGATCGATGATCTTTTTTTTTTAAAAAAAAAAAAAAACATGCGATGACAAAAATTTAGAAGTTTTGGAATACACAGTGCCTGTATGTCTTCTGCTCATTTGTATTTACAAAACATTTTTTGGATATTTATATCTGAACATGTTTCACATTTCAGTGCATTACACAGTGAACTATTTTAAGCTTTCTATTTGTATATATTTCGTAAGTACATTGGCCTGTTCCAGTATTAAATTGGGGTTTCGTTCTGTGCACTTTACAACAGTATTTCTTTCTTTTGTTTACTTTCAAATGGGATGTATTTGGCTCTTTAATATGATGGAAATAAGTGGGTCTTGGCCATTTAACAAGATTCTTTCCTTGCCTTTTGTTTCCTTTCCTCTGAACCAATAAGGATCAAAGGATGAAACATCCAAAGGATCTCCAGTGAAGCCACTAGCCTGGAACTTGAAAACCACGGTATGATTTTAAAGTAAAATATATAGCTTAGGAACCTTTTGTGGAGGATTACAGTATGGTGCTGTTGGCTTTTTTTCTAACCTTGGGAACCTCTTGAGTCTTTCCAAAGTTTCCTGAATATACAAGAGAAGATTGTTGGACCATTATGTGACTAGTTTCTTGTCACATCCTTTCATGAGAGAAATAAAATTCTGGAAGAAAAAAACATGTGACCTGCTGTGCTCCAAATGCTGCAATGTTCAGCAACAAGATTATTTTAACCATCTGAAGAAAAACTGGGAAGAAGTTGACTTTCCATTATGTATTTTCTAGCTTTGAGGAAAAAACATTCAGGAGTTGATACTATCGGATAGGGTCTATCTGCTCTCATTTTGGAGGTTCCCAGAACATTTAGTTGAAAAGTTTGATGTAGATCAGTCCTATGTCTCTGCAACTTTGATCACTGAGAACTGAGGATGTATGCAATAAAATTGTTAAATTAACAATAATTCAGGACAGGGAGTGAAGAAGCAATAATTCCACTGAAGATTTTGAATACAGAGGATATGAAAGGAGTAAGTTTGAAGATGGCAACAATCCTTGCAAGAAACAAAAGACAAAGCAGTATGAGGCACAGATAGATGAGGGAAAAAAATAGCTCTGCTTAGCATGGGACATATGAGTAAGAGACTAACATTACTCTCAGTACCAGAAAATGTCAGCATCTCTGCCTCAGTTTCAATGAAGTATGGAATGATGCTGGAACAAGATTTCCTTGTACTGTAAACTGAAAAGCCCGCTAGTTGTAGTAAGACCTGACTGTGAGTCAAACTTAGACAATGACTTGGGTTGGAAGGGACCTTAAAGATCATCTAGTTCCACCCCCCAAACTAAAACTTCTTGCTATCTAGAGTGCTGGGGAGAGGGAAATGCTGAGTCTTTTTATTTTTTATTTTTTTTTTATCCTCAGAGAATCATCAAGGTTGGAAAAGACCTCCAAGATCTTCTAGTCCAACTATCTATCTACCACCAAGATTGCCCGCTAAACCATGTCCCTCAGTTCCAGATGTACCTTGAACACCTCCAGGGTCCACCACTTCCCTGGCACCCTAGTGCCTGGCCACTCTCTTGGAGAAGATTTTTTTCCTAATATCTAACCTGAACCTCCCCTGGTGCAACTTGAGGCCATTACCTCTAGGCCTAAAGACTAGTCCACATTGTTTTCAAAGGCCATTGAAGTTTGAATTTTGTAGAGGAAAAAAATCATACAGCTCTTACATAGCAGAAAGATGCCACTATGTGATAAAGAGAAGACTTGCAAGTCTGAATGTTTACAATCTGAAATATTAAAAAATTAGGTTAATTTAACCAGTGAAAGAGAATTTTAATGTACTACCAAGTCAGCACTTGTTCAGTGTTTTGAAATGGGATCCAGCAGTCAGTGGTTCAAGGCTCTCTCCTGGAAGCTGATGTGTGCTCTTATTAAAATGGAGCAGATGGGTGAGAGTGCAAAGATGCAGCTCTCTTTCAAATTGCAGCAGAGCTGTCATTGTCCATGTATGGATTTCACATTATGTGGGTATGGGGAAAAATATGTGAACAGTTTTCAGTGGAGCACTTGGAGTCAAACACTCTGTCCTTTGGACTGAATTATTAATGCTGAAAGTTTGGCTTTGTGTTTTTGTGATGCTCCTGCTGCTGTGTTCTCCTACCACAGAGAAGCTGAGGCAGCTCGGATAGTCTACAGAATGAGTCTACAAAGCCCTATCCTAAATGGTGGCTGTTCTGAACGAGTTTCTTTGATATCTAACAAGAAACAGGTACTAGAACAACTTGGCAGTCTCTTGAGTGTTGCCTTTGTGGAGATGAAATTGCTGTTGACCTTCCACAGGTGCGTGCTGGCTGTGGCACTGCTGAGCTTATCAGGTTTCCCTGAGAATGGCAGTGGGACTGGATAACCTAGGGAAGCTTGTTATATTCAGTTCATTGTGTTCCACAGCCAGGCTTGTGCACATGCACTTCTACTTACTCAAATAACTGAAGTTGAATATTGTTATGCTGTTGATTCTAGACATGCATGTTTTGCTATTTGCCTGTATCAAATTCAGTCTCTTTTTGGAGGCAATTTTTTATGGCTGCATGAATGCGTGTAACTTTGTGTGTTGGCTGACCATAGCGACTAATGTAGTTTAATGTCTTTTCAAACAGGTAAGAAATTTCAGTTATGGTACAGTAATGAGAATTGTGTAAACCTTTAATATTGCACAGGAGGTGAATGACACGGTTTTCTCTCTACAGAAGGAAAAAATGCTAATATTGTGAAGCTAGGCTTTGCCTTGCTAGGCCATGAAGTAGATAAAATCTTTCAGGAAAACTTTGGTCTAGTTCATTGTCGTGCTTTAGTTCCCTTATCTCTGCAAAGGGCCTCACAGAGGGATGTTTTATGGTTATATTTATTCCTCTATATGAAAGTTGACATACTTTTGATCTACAGAAAATTTTACAATGTAAATGTTCTCACACTTGTTTCACTTTGCTTGCTGCATTTTTGTTTGTTTTTTAAAAAAAAAAAAAAAACAAAAAAAACCCCCCACCAACTGTGGCAACCAAGTTTACTACTTTTTCATTAAAAAAAAAAAAAAAAAAAAGTGAATTTTCTCCTAGGGAGAAACCTACAAAAAGTTTCAAAGAGAAATAACAGCTTTTCATTTGACTAAATAGAATAGGATAAATTCTCTCTAGATTGAATTTGAGTATTCTCACAAAATACTGTAAAAAGAAGTTAATGTCCGTATGGGAAAATCCCATTAAAAGAAATCTACAAAACAAAAAATATTTTAGTTCTGCTTTAATACAGTAATTGAGGGGAGCTATGCATCTTCATTGTCAGGATGGTGTCGTTGGCAAATATGTCATTGCCTTTCCTGTCAGCGGTGGTGGACAGAACCTGTGCCCCTGGGCAAGCAGCAGTGAGAACGGTCGTGCGAGCTGCCGGGATGGCAAAGGCTGTGCTGGGAAGCTGGGGGTAGATAGGCTCTCCCATCCCACCCTGTTCTTGCAGCAAGGGCAAAGCAGCTGTGCATAAACTGTCAGTGGCTGGAACTACTTTGAAGTTCAGTTCTAAGTTGTGGTTGTTACAGCCAGCTTTTGAGATGGAAAAAAAATTTCCCTTGTCACGTGTCAAAAATTGTCTTATTCAGAGATATTTCTTCTTTACAAAAAAGGTTTGCTTTCTGTCTGAATTTATCTTGTTTTTCAAACCCCACAGATGCTTACGAGAAGACTCTTAGATGGGAGCAGCATGATCAAAAAGAATATTAGAAGTGATTTGGCATTGCATGCCGTATCCTGGTATTATCGAGACACAGCTCAATGCCAAAAGCCTGCAAGTAAATATGTATTTAGGTATAAACTGATAGTAGGTTCCTATAGGAATAATTTATCAGATAACCAGGTCTTTAAAGCTCTTAGATACTTGATACCTGCAAAAATTCAATTAATTTTTTCTGGAGAAGCAAATCTTAAGTGTTTTACTGTCTAAATTCTGACATGAGGCCAGAAATGAGAGTAGAGCATTGTACTAAGACTGATGCTGTCTCTTTTCTTTCAGCAACTTTGATGAAAAATGAATTCAGAGGAACACAGATGGAACTTAAAAGTCCAGTCTTTGTGGAGAGAAATGTAATGTTAACCTTTGCTTAGATACACAGCCCTGAGAGTTACCACTGTTCCAGGGACTGAAACTTCTGGCATGGTGCTAACAGTAGGGGATCAGAAAGGGTCAGTCCTGCAAGGTCTGTCTATACAAATGAATCCTTTGAAACCTCTGCTTTGTTTGTAAAAGCACTTCTCTGCAGAGCTGCACAGGCTGCCAAATATGCTGGGACCTGCTTATGCAGGGCTTGTTCTTTACATTGATGTGCCATGTTTCCAGGCTTCATGGACATCAGCTGTATGCCTGAGTGTGGGGGGTACGGGACTGGCTCCTGGTGCTGCTGGGCCAAGACACCAGCAGATTATCTGCAAGGCTGAGCTGCTGCAGAAGCCCAGAGTGAGTGTTGCCAGCCATTCCGGCATTGACATTGCAAATCACTTATTTGTTTGATTTTTGTCCTGCAGCGTGAAGTACTGCCTTTAACATCACTCTGTTTAGGAGGGAGAAGGGGAGGTCAGTTTTGCCCTTGTGAGAGTGATTGTACTTAAACTGCAAGTAGCCTGCGCCTATAGAGATTGCCTGAACATCCGAGTCCTAAGCGGGGTAGCTTACAGACACTGCTAACTGATTAACTCAATAGATCACTCTCTGTGCTGGAATCAATGTCAGTGTTTAAAGGTCTGTTTTTCCAGTAATGACTTTATAACAAAGCTGCCACTAAATAGTTTGTGTCATGTGTTTTCTCCTTTATTGATTTCAATAAAAATGCTAATTTGGAGATATGCTGGATTGTCATTTCTGGGTGGAGGGTAGTTAACATAAGGGATGGAATCACTGCAGCACAATAGGATCGTTAAACCCACCTCACTCCTAGAGAACAGATAGAGATCTGCAGTCAAAGGAGAATGGCTAGAATGCACATCTTAGGCTGGACAAAATGTGGCAGCTGCCAGGATGAATGCTGATTGGACAGTGTGTGAGCAGCAGAGTCAGAAGAGCTGATCCGAATCCTGGTTCTCCTTAGTTCCTGAAAACCAGCACATTCCTCCAGGCCTTGTTGCATGTTGCCGTGCTGTGCGAGAGGCAGGACTGAAGGCCTTCTGCCACCCTGGGGCAATGCGAGGGGAATAGCTGCCAAAATGGTTGCCCAGGCTACTGCAGGAATGCATGCTGGGCTGTTCTGGAGTTGTCAGGACTTTGACCTATTTTAGAAGAGACAAAGCCAGCTTCAGGTGCCGTGCTGAGGTGTAGAGGCAGAGGGCTCGAGGCAGGGCTGGTTCTGCTGGTTGGTCCTGCGCTCTGTTCAGGGTGCGGATGTTGAGGCACTTCAACATCCAGAACTGCTACTTCTTCCTAACCAGAGCTGCTCTTCTCTGTGCTCTCAGACCAAAGCAGGAGTATCTGGATGAACTGGTCTCTCTGCAGAGAACTGCTTAATCCTCTGAATTAGGAAACAGCAGAAGGCCTCTGGAGTGCAGGTGGTTCCCTTGCCTTTGTGTGCCGTTGGCAGTCAAAGGGATTACTCCTCCCTGGGCTCACTTTTCCTTGGGTTTAGATCTCAATCTGATCACTGCATCCTCTTACGAGTTTTAGGATTACATACATTCTTATACTTTTCAAACTGACATGGCCAATGCTTAAGAAAAGGCTGCTGTAGCAGAAGCTGATACCAGAACTGCTGCAGCAGCTTAACAATATAGAGCTTGCCTGCAGAGAAAAAAGTTGCTGTCGGACCATGAGGTATGTGGCTCCAAGCCATTTGTGACTGTGAGCTTTTTAAAAAATTCTGGCTTTGGAAATATCAGCCTAAGCAGTTCTGGGTAGTATTTCGGGAAAGGCTTCAGCTACTGTTAACTCTAGCATCAGTAACAAAACTCCATTTGTATACGTGAAGAAAACAAAGACGTTATTAAAAAGCTAGATCTGTTTAAGAACTGCATATACTTTGGCTGTGTTAAAGGTTCCTTTATTTCAATGTAAAAGGATTCAACAAAAATCTATTTAAAAAACAAACAAGCAAAAAACCCAAACCAAACTAAACATA
Organism: Penelope pileata; assembly: GCA_013396635.1. Classification (NCBI taxonomy): domain Eukaryota; kingdom Metazoa; phylum Chordata; class Aves; order Galliformes; family Cracidae; genus Penelope; species Penelope pileata. Next base: position 230,088 of record WBMW01005924.1, read on the forward strand.
GTCTGACAATGAAGAAAATCTGTTTAGCTGCGATGTCTTCTAAATACTAGGCTTCGTTCAGGGAAACGTGATGGGAGCACACGGCTGCCTGCTAAGGACTTTGTGGTTAGCATTCTGGTTTCTCAGTGCCACAAAGAAAGATGAATTAGTTCCCCATACCAACTACTGGAGCAGCAGTTGCTTGCAGCTCCAGACCCCAGACACACTGCAGTCAGTCTGAAGACTCTGAATGCTTTCCATAGGGTTTGAAGAGGGCCTGTCCTAACTCCCCCTCTGGACCAGGAGCAGGGAATGCACCCAGGAGAAGCGGTTGGTGAATCATCACACTATTCTGTCATCAGCTCTTGGCTTTTGTCTCCCCCCATCCCACTGCTCTCATCCCTCTCTGAGGTCTCTCTGGGGGTGATGTCCCGGACAGGACTAAAATCAGAGTCCTTCCCTCTCCTCCTGTCCTGGCGTGGAAGGTGCAAAGATGTTCTTGTTCTTCTTCCTGTAAAGGAGAATTGAAGCTCCCCTAACTGGAAAGGACAGCAGGTCTCTGAATGATTGTCAGCCTCTTAGAGAAAAAGAGTTTGTGAAAAAACAGATAATAAAGATGCTTTCTCCAGGCAGCACTGAAAACGTGCTCTGAAATACACCTTCCCTGCTCTGACTGCAGAGACTGCAGTCTCATTGCCAGCTTGGGTGTGGTGCACCCTGAGCACTGTAAGAGCTCTGCTTTGAGGTTTGCTTACAGACTTTCCAGCACTGTGATCTAGGCTTTCCAAGAATGAGGTAAGAGCACACAGTTGGGGTAAATAGCTCTGTGGGGACATGGCTTTCTTGTGGTATGAAACAGAACTCACTGTGAATGAATACACATAAAGGTATATGTATATCAGGATTTTAACAATATTTGTATGTATATTGGTGATAAAAATATTAGTGGAAGCCATACCTTTGAATACTGGAGAGTTTTGTTTAATATGGATCAAAAAAAAGATGTATCTGCTATCTCTTAATACAGAGCTCTCGCGCTTCCTCTGAAGCAGGGTGGTGCTAGCTCCTGGGCTGTGTGAGGTCTGAATCCAGGGCAACACTTCCTGAGCTCATTTGATGCTAAAGATTCTCGTACGGCGCACCTCAGCCTTCTTCCCAGTGATAAGGGGTAATGAGTATGTCCAGTTGCCCTATCCTGTAGCTTTTGCCTGTTTGTTGTGGCTGTAAGATGGTGAGGCATCTGCTATATGTTTAGCTTTTGTATCTTGTTTACTCAAAGAAACACTGAATACTTGGAAAACAGTATGGGTGATGCATGCATGCAAACCTGTGTACATGAGTGACTTCATTCGCATTGTATCACGATGAGAAGCATATGGGCACCTGCTTTCTCATTTTGCCACATTTTACTGTAATGTAAGTGGAAACAAGCACACAGGTGTGTATTTCCAGCTACATGGTCTGATGGAAGACTTCTTAGGTTTTCATCTCTGCTTATAAATGAAATTGATCAAATCACTGTAGTTTAAGACAGAAAAACACAAAAGCTGCTCAGCTGAATGATATTTGGCACAAAATGAAGAATAAAACAGATGCTGGCTTCTCTTTCAAATAAGTGCTGTGCTCTGCAGAGCAAAGATCAAGCCAAAGTTCACATTATCAGCTCCTGTGCCTCACCTGGGGCTCTGTTATTGATAGGTCTGTCATCCTCCCTAATATTGGAGGGGTAATAGCAGCTGATGATTAGGCCACTCTTGAGCTATTAACTACATTTCTTATCCCTTTTTATAAGAGCTTCTTAGTCAGCTGGGAAACAAAGGCTGCCTTCAGTGAACAAGAGCCCAAATTGTGGTCCTGCATCCTGCAACCTGAAAGACACAACTGTTACACTTAGAGGAGCCTCCGAAGTCAGCAAGGGGGTGGATGTCAAAGGTTACCCAGTGGTGTTATCTGAAATGAGTGGGCTCTGACTGCCTCTCGTGCTGACAGAAGCTCACAAAGAAATTACAGAAAATTGCCTGTTTTGTCAACATTTTCTCGGGAGGTTTATAAAAAAAAAAAGGACTCTAGTTTCAGAGAGGTAAAGGGGCTCAGTCAGCCTAGAAGTGACTGACAAACACTCTATTATTCATCTACGTAAAAAAGTGATATTTTATATCATTTCTTTGAGCGATTGTTAAGTGACTGGGTAGTGACATTGACATGAAGGATAATCCTGGTAATATTTCCAGTACTTGTTTGAAGGCAGACTTACACATTTGTCGATGTTGACAATAGATATTCAAAAGGCAGCAGCGATGAAGAGCCAGCACAAACCCAAAGCACTGGAAGGGGTCTGTGCACTCAGATTTTAGAACAGGGTGGACTGGAAAGAAGCTGTACTCTGGTGAGAAAACAGGCACACATCCTCCGTAACCAACCATTTCACCTTGGCTAAAACTACCGATCTGAACAACAGGATTTTTGCTGCGCTGCAGTTAGAAAGACAGTTTTTCCTGCATGGCTCTTGTTTTAACTATATAACAGAAACGTTCTGTATGGACTGTTACTACGGTGGAAATGGTTTTGCAATAACAAAACAACTGGTAACTTGAAAAAAAATGTTTTTGCTAAACATTTGTTATTCTAGTAACGAGCAGATGCACTGTGAGAGAGTCAGATCTATAATCATCATTGTTTTTTGACAGAATTGATGTCTCAATCACTTTTCCCTCATATCTGTGGTTTGGAGACTGCCCTGTGTCGTTTAGCTTCAGTGGTTCATTGCTGGTGTTGCAGAGAAGAAAGGCAGGGTTAGCAAAGTAAAATTCTGACTAGGCTCCCTAATCATAAGCCTGAAAAGCAGCCATTTTACAATTTAAAGCTGATCCTGACATTCTGCTGGAGTGGCCCTGTCACATCTTGCTGCACTTATTCTGCAGGCTGGATAGTCTCTGCAATAAGCAAATTGATTCCTGCCCTATGGCAGTCACTGCAGCCACAACCCCAAACCTGCCTGTGGCAGGGGCTTCTGACTGTGAGGCTTCTCAGCATTTTGCATTAAGAACAGCAGATGTTAGAGGTGACTTCATGGGGTCCTTGAAGACTATTTACGCTTCAGCGGAGTTGATGTCTTGGCTGTATCTCACAAAAACATCAATAGCTTGTTGGATTTGTGGCGGATTAGATAGCTAGTCCTTAGATAGCCCCAGTGCAAGAAGCATTTTGTGTTAGGTAAAAGGGGTGGAAGCAATACTGCATCATCTGGGTAGCCCTTGAGAGGTGCCCAGACTGGAATTAGTTCAACTGCAGTATTAGTTTAGTTCTATTTACTGACAGTGAGTTTGTTTTATAGATGTTTTTAAAGAGAATAAGTTTTTAACTCAAGTCACTCCAAATATTCAGTTTACAGTGCAATCTCATAGACAATTGTATGGGGACAAATGAGGATGAAGCAAGGCTGAAACACGAGTGAGAGAATATGTGAGAAACTTCTCAAGCAAAGCCAATGGCAAGGAAGCTGCAGTTTGCAAATTTATCCTCAGATGCTAGTAATTTGACAGCACCATTGTGGGAATGTTTTGAACTCCTGTGACATGAACCACAGATGTGAACATGCCCTTGATATTTGTATTGCAGCGCAGATCGCTATGCAAGCAAATGTCTGTCCACAGCCATACACAGCAAAGTAAGAAGAACACAGCTAGCAGTGATGTGGCTGGCTGAGTGAGTCATCCGTCTTGGGCACTGATTTACAGGGATTATAGGGCTCCAAACATGGGACAAACACAAAACATGGGACATCCTAAGAGTCATTGCATTGGAATTAGAGAGTTCATTTAATAAGAGCACATAATATCTATTACTGTGTTTGATTTTGTCAAGAGAATTAAATTACTTAATGCGACATCAGAGAATCTAGTAGTATTCTCAATAAGCACAAAATCTTGCACATAATAAAGATATGCATCATTGCTTGAAGACTGGACTTCCCCTCTTTTAGTTCTCAACAATGGTAGGTAGTTCAGATTTACCTGCTATAGAGCACTGGGTGTTCTCTCTGCAAATATTTACTTTCTCTTTTTTCTTTTCTTCCTTTTTTCTTTCTTTCTTTCTTTTTTTTTTTAACACGTCCTTTAATGTGCTCTAAAAAGCCTTTCTAATGTGAGTTTTCTCCCAGTGTTATTAATTTTTTTATTACAGATCTTGTTATTTTCAAGGTTCCCAATGGACCTATTAACAACAGACTTTTATGGAAAGAAGCATGGTTAAACTGGTGAAAATAACTGCACATAAGTTATAAGTAAGTAATATAGGCTGCAGTAAGGATGCTGTGTCGGTTTAATTTCCAAAATAGCAACAGTTCAGACACATAATTGCATTTTTTATGACTTTTTTTCATAGCTGCCTAGTGTAAAATATGTTACCTGTAATATATAACTACTAACAACTTTTAAGTTTCTTAAGCCAGCATTAGATTTCTTATCCTATTGGAAAGGAAGGTCACTTAATGTACCCTTATACTTATGAGGAAAAATATGTTATTCATGGTGGATATATATCTCTATTTTTATGTCCTTACGATGTCAGCATTACCTGAAATCTTTTCTACACTAAGAAAGTTAAAGGACTATGAATAATTTATGTCTTTTCACAGTATTAGGTGTGTAAAGCGAGCTTTTCCACCAAAGGGATTTTATGAGGAGCCAACTTAGCTTAATTTTGTAATATCTGCCTCCTAACATCACGAACACACAGGTCTTTCAGTCCCTGCCCCTCCCTAATGCTGTGCAACAACAGTTCATTGCAGTGTTGACATACCCCTGCCTGGTGCAAGGCTGGGGTCGTTCCCCTGGGAGTTTCTGGTGCTCCATCGATGCAGCATCCTCAGCAGGCCCCGTGCAACCATAGGTTTCTAATCCAAGGAGCACAAAAAGCTGTGTTCATTTTTTTCTGAGCAACATTTCTCCACATTTCTAATCACCTTGAGATAAGTGGTCAGGAGATCACAGACCAAGTCCAATGGAGCAAGGCAGGACATTTCTTTTCCTATAGACATAATGGTGAAAGTTCAGCAGGTGACAAATCTCTCTCTTTTTTTTTTTTTTTTTTTCCTCTTTCCCTATTTGTGTGTGTGTGTTAACATTGGTGGGAGAGCCTTTCACGTGCCTTGGAAACTCAGCTAGTACTGTTCTCCATTCCATGAATTCACTGGGAAATGCCCTTTAGGATCTGAACTCATTGTGAGATTTAGCCTTAATATCAACCTACAGTGACCTCTGAGATCTTGCTTGTTACAGAAGACCAGGAGGATCAGAGCCAGGTGCTTTCCCTAAAGCTTTGGATCGAGTATCAAGATGATCAATTTGATTTGAAATTAAACAAATATCTTGAGAAGACAGAGGGAAAGAAAGAAGTGGAATAAGGCTTATTTAGTAAGTTTCTGGTTATCCAACCAAAGTTTGGCAGCAATGAACCTTACTATCACCATTTGAAAGCACAGCATGTGTGTATAGTTCACAGAATGAGAGCCAAGAACAGTCCACCAGCACTGAGTTTGTCTTCTCACTGCCCCCAGGCTGAGTTTGCTGAATATTTTGGTGAATTTCACAGGCATGGTATCGGTGCTTTTTACATCTGGCCCATAGGTAATATAAGACAGAAAATCATTTACTTTGTAATGTAAAAAGCAGATACAAGATGCTGCACGAACAGTCACACTTGTAAGTACCTGAAAAGGTAGTAGGAATTCATTTGTCATTTGAGTTAGTTTCAGTGTGATGTATTATTTAGAAATTCCCTCTAAAGCTCTTGTAATTTCCAGCTCCAATACTGCAGCCTGCTTTACCAACCTCTCTCCTGCTGTCCAAACTGCAAAGATGATTTTCTTCTGAGCTCTCTATTCATCCTTCTGCTTAACCTCTTTACTGCCTAGAATGTGTGTGATGGCTCTTCTCTGTGGTCCATCACAGTTTATAGCACCATGCTGCCATATCTCACTCACTATTTGGGTTGCAAAGCTACCTTCAGTCACCATACACGCTTTCCCCTTATTCAAAAAGCCTTTCAAACAAACGTGTTTTCTCCCACTCTTTCTGGGCTATAAGTGCACAATGATGACTCATGTTGAGCTTTTCACCCACCAGCACCAACAAGTCCTTCTGTGTAGTGCTGCTCCCTCATCTCCCAGATTGTGCTCATGTTGGGATTGCCTCAGCCCAGATGCGGGACCTTGTGCTCAGCGTTGTTGAATTGCATGAGGTTTGCATGGTCTCACCTCAGAAACTTTGGCTTGAATGATGCTGTTCAAGGGAATCCTAACTATTTTTTTTAAGTGTATAAAATTCAGCAAAGCTTTAAAAAGAGATAGCTTAGACACAATATTTGTGTCAGGAGAAAGCAAAATCATCTTTGAACTTCCTGCCAACTGCTAGTCACTTGCTGAAGTTTTATGGCATCAGCTTAGCAGAGGCAGCCTTCTCTATCTGTCACATCTTGTTTTATTTGCATCAGAGGGTATAGTTATATTCATACAAACTTAAACTTATTTTAAAATTTGAAAGCAGCCCCTGATTTATGCTCCCTACAAGGCAATTCTTTCTCTCCTGCATGTAATATGTCACAAACAAGAGTGAAGCTACAACATTGCTGCTATCCCCCTACCTCCCCCATGCATGCCTTCAGGATACTGCATATAGATTAAGCAGTGACAGCAAGCCCTGGCTTCTTGCCCCTCCTGTGCAGTGCTCACATGCCGGGGTTGTCAGTACCCTCAAAGCAGAATTTTAAGTGATGACTTCTCGGAAATGCTGAAACATGTTCCTGAGGACGCAGATGTGTCTGGTCTTCCGTGCTCCCAGGAAGCCCCTCTAGGGGTACAGCGAGGCCCACAAGGGTCACTAGTTATTCCCTCTCGTTAGCAGAAAAGTGAAGAAAATGAACAAGCACAAGGTCTTATTGATGATCATGGACTAAAGTCCTAGAGAAATAGCGTACTTCAACAGGTTGACTGTGGTGTTGAGGAAAAGTACTGTTCCAGTCTTGAATCTGTGGGTAGCCCCACTGCTGTTCCTTAACTCTGATAGCCGTGCGCTGGGTGTCCACGTACCCATCTGTCTGCACTGCAGTCCTCTCCCTTCTCTGCTCCGAGAGGTGCAGAGTGCCTTTGTCCAGGGCAGGTCACACCGGCGACGTGGAGGAGTGTAAGACATCCAGCCGTGGTCTCAGGCTGGGCTGAGCCAATGCTGGCTTGGGCTATTTGAGCCACGGAAGTGAGGAAATTGGGTGCCCATCTCTTCTGGAGATCTGCAGCGTGGGCAATGCCGCTAGAGCACAGGGAACAGTGGAGCTGGAGGTGGGCCAGGATGGGGGGGGCTATGAAAAAGTGCGGGAGGAGGCGAGAGGCAGTGGTGTGAGCACACAGAGACTGTGGGTTGCGATTTTAAAGTACTAGGAAAGGGAGAGGGCATGGGGACATGGCAAAAACCTCTGTCTGCACCCTGTCTGCTTTTGGGTAAATGACATCCTTGTTCGATCTGTAGCTTCACTCATAAAACTTCTAACGGGGATGGCAGACAATAAAGATCTTCTGAGAGAGCAACGGACACTGCCAGTGCTCCCATTTCAAAGTCATTGGTGTGAAGAATTTTGCCTCTGAACTACTGAATCTTCCTGCATTACCCCTTCCTGCACTGTCACAGTTCAGCTCCACACCCTGTCAAAACGCTATTAACTGACTCAAGAGATACAGCTTTTGGCTGAAAGACTAAAATGAAGATTTATGGCCTGTGATGCTTCTCCTTAGGGTCATTCATGCAGGAAGGGTGGGGTGACACTGTCTCCTTTCCATATGTGTGTTTTGACAACTTTTCTTTAAACCTGCTGCTTATTGTCTCTTAAAACTCCATTAAAAATAACTTTCTCAAAAGTCTTGGTGATCTCAGAATGCATGAAGCCAGCTTTCCATGGCTGAGCAAGGACTCGCCTGAGGTTGGCTGGTGTGCAAGAGACAAACATTCAGAAAGGAAACAAAACGAACCTTCAGAATGAACATAAGCTGAATAATCACAGAATGTATTTCCTATGCACAGATTATGCATGGATTTGTGTTTCTAAATGAATAAGGTTTTTACATTTCAGCAGAAACAACTAGGAAAGGAAAATCCAACCTCAGCGACCGTTCCAGTCACAGTCTGTGGAAATGCTGGGCTTTGTGACTTTTGACTTCTTTTTATTTTACATAGTTACCATAGTGTTCATGACTTAACTCTCATAATGTAGAAGTGAAAATAGTAATAAGGGTAGAGCTCAAGTTCTGACAGAGATGAAGCAATCCTTGGATGTTTGTGGCACAGGAATAAGAGGCAGTCCCTTGTCCTCAGGTGCTCAGCTGAATACCTGAGACAAGGAGTTAGCACACAGCTGGTGTTGCTTGACTGAGCAGGAATCGAGGATCACAGAGACAAAGGGCTTGAGCCAAAGTCAGCTGAAACCTAGGTCAATCCAACTAATTTGTTTCAAATTTGGATGAGATGCCAAGTAATGAACCCAGTACTGTGACAGTGACACCAGCCCTTCAGCAGAATTTACATTTGTCTCCCCCGTTCAGAGCGTTTACCACGTAACCAGCCATGGTCTATGTATATGTATATATATTCACTGGATAACAGTTAGAGCTTTTCTAACTGGAGAAATAAGGAGATGATTTTCAGCTTCGTTTCAAAGACAGACTCTCACATGCTGCCCTCCTGGACAGAAACTTCCAAAACCTCAGTAGTAGGCATCTCCAGACTGCATGGCTCACTGGCCTGATCTATATTTCAGATGCTTCTGCCTTCTTTCTTCCTTAGTTGATATCCCTGTCTGGCATTTGAAGGACAGCAATTACCTTGCTTTATGAGTTAGAAACCTGCCTAGCACCTGTTCTGACAGTCACAGCATCTTCGAGTGTAGCATCACTTCTCTGCCTTTGCTGATGTTCCTTCTCACAGGAACATATCCACATAAAGAGTGTCTGCAGTGGTAGCATAGAGTTAAAATTCAGCGGGTGACAAAGGAAACCTTAGAAGAATTAAATGGCAGAGAGTTTCCTAATTGTTTTTAAGACCTTGGGAGCAGCTGGTAAAAATTGCATGATTTATCCTGTGCATTGACTTTCCTTTCTTTATTCCCTATTAAACCACAGAATGTGACAAGCCTGACAAAGGTATGATTTTGTCTCTGATTTTTCCTGTACATGTACTGAAGTGAACATATGGTTTCTTGTGGGTGTACTTAGCAGTCAGTTAACCATTTACAAGGAAAATCTGCTGATTATTGTACAGTGCCATGTGAGCAAACACCTCACCACTGGGCAACAAGCCCACAAGGCTGGGCTGGACACACCTGCATTGTATTTACCCATCATCTTTGCATGAGTGTCTGTTGAATGAATAATTGGCCATGTGAGAAGGATGGCCCAAGAAAAGCCATGTTTATATCCATTCAGCAGGCTGCTGGTGAGGTCATGGCAGAGATTTTCAGAAGGAGAGCAGCACTGGATCCACATAGCCCCCTTGCCTTTCTGAGCCTCTGCTGGCCTTGAATTTTCAAGTAACTTCCAAGGCAAAAGGTTCCATCTGAAATCCCATTCTTGCTTCCAGCAAGCTGTTTTCCTAGCGGTGTCTCAGAACCTCCATGAACACAGAGAGATTTCTGAGGAAGTGTGGGTCAGGGGAAGCTGAAAGACGAGCAGGCCTCCAGAGCCAGTGCCCAGCTAGTGGGGCTGAGGAATTTACAGCCCTTCTAATGCTCACACTTTATTTCTCTCTGCTGTTGTTATTGTGCAGTCATGTGAGCCTTCTGTGTTGTGTCAGCCAGAGACCTTGGACACAGAGGAAAGTACTTTCCAGTGCCTTGTTCATTGCTATTATTCTGAATTTCCTATCTCTGAACTTGGGGAATATTTCAGATCCCTTACAGGGTGTATTGATGTCATGAGTTCAAGTGTTGTGACTGCAGCGAGCGGGGATTTGTTCCTGCGGGTGGGGGAGCAAAGGTGTGTGCGGCTGCCATCCATCCTAGAGGGAGGCATAAAGCAGAGCCAGTTGGCTGCAGTGTGCGCCTCGGTGCTCACAGCCGACCCCTGGGCAGGGAGGGGGAAGGGGACTGACAGCCTTTGCTGTGCGACTGTCGACTTAAGACAATGCTCATTTCTACATTACTCATAAACAAATGTATCTGAAACACCATACTTTATATCCACTTACAATTCTGAATACCTTTCCATTTATCTAAAGCTTGCTGAGGTGAGTTCTTATAAGGGAAGACTTATTTCATTTCCATGAAATGTTTATATTTTCTGGGAAGTTTCTCTCTCACCTCTTTAAATTTTACTGCAGTTGGCGTGCAGCCTGCAGCGGGGTCCTCCCGAGGAAGCTGGTGAGGCAGGGAAGTTCAAGAGGGACTATAAATTTCAAACTCTCTGGGTTAGAATAATTTAAGTGCAATAAGTTCTTAACCTTCAAGGATCAATACTGAGTCCTTTTTTTCTAGTGGTACTGTAAAATTTGATCTAAGAATAAAACAGCAAAAAACAAACCCTGCCCTCCCCAGCCCCAGCCCCCAGACCTCCAAACCAAAGTAAATAAAGATTGCATGTGAACAGGGGACTGATTCTGAACTATGTTTCTGGAGTTTCAAATTATATTGTCAAAAGGACGTCTATTTTGGCTGTTCATGAGAATAACCATCTCAGGAAGGTTTTGTTTACAAAAATATAAAGACCAATGACCTGACACTCATTCTTGCAAAGTGGATGTAGTTCTCTTTCTGCATCTAATTTCTTTGTTTAAATCCCAGAAGAAATCTGGTCTTTTCAGCACCGATTTTTGGAATGGATTAGGGCTGGTAGATATGATATGTCCCCGTGGGTGACCACTTTTCCATTTTTCACCCTGCTGCAATCACATTTTTGCATGGATTTGCTGGGTGTCCAACTTAATACCAAGCATATATATGCAGTCTTTAAATCTTATATGGCACTTGTGTTACAGAAGGCATTGATTAACCTATTTTCTTTACAGAATGATAATAAATTACCTCAGTGAAATCTGTAGTTGTATATTCAGACATCCATATTTGTTTTGGGAAAAATGAATGCCTTCAAATTTGGCTTACAAATTTCTGCAATAACCACAAAAATCCCCAATCCTGTATGAGATCCCAGGTGTTTCTTATCTAGAAGTCATGTAAGGTAAATGCATCTTAAAAGAAAAAATTAAATACCATTTCCTCTTTGCCAGGACTTCAGATTAGGATTTCCTATAATTTTCCTGGTGACACCACAGCCACATAAACCAGCATTTAAAATCTTAATTTTGCAGAATATGTAAGATCACCAATAGAATATGGGAATATAGGACCCAGAGGTCCACATTTGACAAGTTGGTGCAGGAGAAGCTGTTCTATAAAATTTAAATTTATGTTTAACCTTTAACTCTACGTGTTGTCTCCAACAATAATTTTCTACCTGAAACAGTTCCACCCCCGTGACACACCGACAGCCTCCAAGAACCACACTCATCTTTTATGCTTACTGCAGGCAAAGTTTCTTAATGGAAGATATTACTGAGCACAACCAACTCAGCTGAGAGCAACGTCAATGGTGGAGTGCAGTGTGTGCCTGCGGGAGATGCTCACAGCTGCCCCCGGTGGGAGGATGTTCTGCCCGGCTCCAGCGGGGACACCTGGTGCAGGGGCCCGGCGCCATGCCAGGTGGCTGCTGGAGATCTCCAGGGAGGAAACTCCACAGCCCCTCTGGGCAGCCACGCCGTGCTCGGGGCTTCAGGACACCAGCCTCTTCGATGGCTGCTGATGGACTCTCCCCCATAAGTTTCTGTAAAGACTCTTTATGCCCAGGTATATTTTTGGCCTCTGCAATAGTTTATTTTCTTTAACTGTGAATTGTGTGAATAAGTAATTGGCTTAAACTTATTACTTGATAATTTCACTGTATTCTCCTTAGTTTTGATATTTCAAAAAATAATGACAATTAAATTTGTATCACATCTCCACTTGGTTATATCTTTTACAAAGGCAAATCCACAGTCTAAAAGTCTTTAACCATTTTTTCCTCTCTTTCTCTCTCACATTATTGTTAACTTTTTGAGGTAGGAAAGCTGAATCTGTAGACACTGTTGCAGATAGAAGTGTATCATAAATAATATTCAATTCTGTTCACTATTCCTTTCCTAATATTCCACTTGAATTTTTTGACATACGATAAACATCAAGATGGCTCTTTAAAAACAGTATCTACAGTGACTTCAAGAACCCTTCCAGAGGACTGTTTTGGAAAATTGAGTGTTCTCAGCAGACTTGGCCCCCTAACTACTTTTCCCAGTTTTCTGATCAGTTACAGGTATATTCAACAGCACTGCTCTTTCCTCATATCTTTGTGAAAGCCAACCACTTAGGCCACTTAGCAATCTTTGTCTGCTTTGTCTGCTATGGTGAAGTCTTCTTGACAAACCAAGTTCACTCTCAGCATCATCTTGTCACACATGTTCTAGCTAATGCTAACAGATTTATCTGGTATATCTTCCTGCAACAAAATAAACCCGTATATTAGGTTTAGCTATTTTCTAGTAGTCTTACCCTCTGTATTTTACAGTGAGAAAAACAATGACTTTATGTTCAGAAATTCCAACCTGACCTATGAGTGGACTTTCTAAGGAGCAAAAAATAGCAGTGGTAGAATAGAGTTAACGTTTCATATCATCTTCAGGTAAGATTGTTCGCATCTGGAACCAGCAGGGACCAGCACCAGCAGTATGATTTTCAGTTGCCTCTCCAGTGCACGTGGCCACTACCTCCACTTTTTAGCCACACAAACCACCCAAAACTTGTTCTAGCTGAACATGTTCAAGCCTGCCACAGCCTTTCCAATAGCTGACTGACAGCATATAAGGGCAAAGGTTCATAAAACTGCAGCCTGCTGTTCTGCAGGAGCATGGCAGGAGCCAAAGCAGAGATCCATGCTAATGTAATTTGTCCTCCCATAGCTTTCAAGATAAGAAGGGAAATGTGGTATTGATTTACCTAGTAAAAGTGACACCCTCCAACATGCGGAATCCATCTCTACTTGTCACTCAGTGCTGCTCTGCCTTTTGGACAAGGCTGCTTATATGTGTGAAGTTATTAAGCAAAAACATATTGCCAAGCCTGATGATTAGAGCCAGCTTCAGCAAGGTAGGCATTACACCAATTCAAAGAGCACACAAAAGACTAAATGGCACTTAGCAGTAAGCTGCAAATCAGGCTGCAGGAATGTGTACAGACACCTCAATCTAAAGAGGCATATTTCTGCTCCTGGACATAAATCCCATGAGATGTTTTAATTATTAATTAATACAAACTGCTTCTAATTCGTGCTTTTTTTTTTTTTTT
>WBMW01005924.1:243505-283554 GCA_013396635.1 Penelope pileata
TTTTTTAATCTGACAAAGCTAAGGAGCAACATGCTTATGAGTTTATACAATAGAGAAAACTTTACAGAATGAAAAGCTCAGGAAACCCATCTGCAGCTAATCACATGGGAAAAGAGAAGTAGTCATTGGCTCTTATAAATGTCTGCTCTATAAATGCCAAAGTTTTCAGGTGTATCTAGTAAATAATTAAGGATGATAAATGTCAGGGGGTTAGTAGTTCCTCCTAGGGCCCCGGGACTTCCAGTAATTAAGATGTGAGCAGTGTGGAATGGATATTTATCCTTTTTTGATGTTAAATGGGATGAGAACAGCTTTCTAGCATTTAAAGGGGGTCCATAAGAAGGAAGGGGACAGACTCTTTAGCAGAGTCTGTGGTGGTAGGACAAGGGGAAATGGTTTCAAGCTAAGACGGGAGATTTTGACAGGATATAAGATCAAAGAATTTTATGCTAAGGGCGGTGAAGCACTGCACAGTGCCCAGTGAGGTGGGGGTGCCCCCCTGCTGCAGACGCTCAGGGTCAGTGGGGGGCTCTGATCACCCTGCTGGAGCTGTGGGTGTCCCTGTGCAGGGCAGGCAGTGGGGCCAGGTGGTTCCTCCAGCTCAAATGATTCTGTGAGAGCTGGAGTTGTGTCTGGGTCTAAGGTTAAATTAGGTTGTATGTATGGCAAGGTCACTCAGTGTTCTAGTCACTCTGCCCTCTTCTTCCTGCCTGTCTCCATCAAATGGTTTAACAAAGAGCTGAAAAGAAGTACTGCCTCTCTGTGGACTTATCAGGAAGTTTGCATGTCACATAGTGTGAACACTGAGCAAGGAGACAGCATTCAGCCCGACTGAACAGCCACGGTAAGTGCTGTGGGGAAGTACCTGAAGGCGAGCAGGAGCAGGTAAGCACTGCGCTAACATGGAAAGAGAGAAATAATTGAGATTTGCCAGATGATTTACAGACCCATGAGCCTGGCAGCAGTCACATGAATGAACTACATCAACTGATGCGAGATCCAGTCAATGAGAAGATAAAGGGCAAAGTCACTATTAATGCTGATCATCTGGGTCATGAAAAACAATGTTTGCCAGCCATCTCAGAATTTTTTTCTTTCTGAGAAAACATGGATTTCCCTAATGCTTGATTGTAAAATGGGAACTTATCCTGGGGAAGGCTAGTCTGTATATTTCCCCTGACTGTTTGCTAATGACGGGCTGGGCAGGAGACTTTGGAGCAGAAGGAACCTTAGCAGTTCTGCCATGGCAGTGACTGTATTCTCTGCGGGCAGGGTAACAATGTACGCAGAACATTCGTGCGTGCTATTTGGTTTGGAGCCATCTGCCATTTTGTTCAGGAAACCAGAATGGCACAAGCATGCGCAATAGGACAGATATCAAACATGAAATCTGGAGTGGAAATGAGTGATTTTTATTTTTCTCTGTGCTTGGCAATGCAGCTTAGGCTGGATGCTTTATTCTGGTATCTAGGTTCAAAGAGTGGATGCACTGAAAGAGCCTCAGAGAAAAGTACTGAGGTATAGAAGGTACAGAAATGTTCTGAAAAATGTTTTGAACTTCTGCCAAAATGTCAGTGCTCTTGGTGCCTTGGCTGCCCAGCAGCTTGCCTCCTGCTTGGTGGGCTCTCGGGGGCACAGCCTCTGGGCCAAGTTCGCTGTCTGCTGAGCTCCATAGCAGTAGCATCCTGCTGCAGCTCTTCTGACAACAGAGAGGACTACCCTAATATTTTGCAACTGAACGTAGTATTATTAAGAGACTTAAGCTGAGATTTACTCAGATATTCCACATCCTCCTTTGTCTCTTGCAGCTGCCATCTCCTGTGATCAGTCATACTGACCAGGCAAAGCAAGTGCTCATGTCACTTGCTTTAAATGATTTCTCAGTTAGGAAAGCAGTGATACAAATAATTAATTACAGATTATGGTCATTACAACTACTGTCAGAAAAGCTATTTTAAATTCATTTTTTTGTAAAAGAGATTTTCTAGGATAGTAAACAACAGTGGTACTTGCAGAGACTTTTGTTTCCTGAATGTCTGTCTAGATAGAAGGAACAGAGAAAGGGACACAAAGGAGATATTTCTGTGAGTGAGGTTATTAAGCTGAATGATTTTTTATGCTAGTTGGGAGGCCAAAGACGAGCAACAGCTTAAATGTTTTCTCACACAAGTTACTGTAATAGAAAAAGTTTCCTTTGCAGAGGCAAATAATGTCACTTCCATAGCAAGACGCAGGGCCTTCCCTCAGGTTACCCTCTGCTGTGTGATCTAGAATAACAGCATGAACAGTGCAAATAATAAATAAATGGAATCAAAAAGCGTAGAAACCCTTTTTCCTGTAACAATGTATATATTTTAGTGAAACACTCTGGTATTGCAGATGTAATGCACCAATATGCCCCTGAGGCCACTCCTCTGATTCCACATTTTATGGACTAGCTCTTTTATACCTAAAATCAGCAGATGCGTGGCTTATAGCTGATCCCAGCATGGGATGCATCACAGGCAGCTTGTCTATTATAAGTGGCCTGCAAAAGAGAAGAAAGAGTGTTTGTATCCTCTGTAGCAGTTTTACAGCTCCAAAAAAAAAAAAAANAGGATCTCTTTTTTCTGGATCCTGCATATTGCTCAGTATGGGGTATCTGGAATATCAGAAAAACTGAGATCCAGGATTTCTTTATTTTTGTGGAGTGGGAGTTGGGGGGAACAAATCACGTGTAGCAGAAATCCTTGGAAATCTGATCATACTGTAAGAAAACTAGAAACTATCTACCATTGTTCTCTGGGATTTTGGCTAGATATTCCTCATGGAATTCTAAAGGCTTTACTAACCATAGGATTTTGAAAATAATAGACCTAAAGTGCTGTGAAAAGCATTATAGGTATTTTTTTTTAAAGATTTCTGTTCAAACAATCCTCAGTCTTTACCTTTTTATTAAGATATTATTTTATTGCTTGGTATTACAGCACAGTACACTATGTAGGCACAGAAGATTTATGTCCTTGGGCGTGATCTATTTACTCCACATTTGTCCTTTCAGATTACAGTCTCTTCTCTCTACCAATTATTTTTGGGGTGTAGTGCTAGACTGTGTGCCAAGTATAAATTGGATTAATAGAAGTGAAGTAGAATCCATAATTCCGCTTAACACCTACTCAGATTCCTGACATAAAGCCAGACAAATATGTGCATGTGTTCACCTATACACATACACATTAAATATATATGTATATATGCATCATGTCACTGCAGAAATGTTTTGGAGTATGTGGCGCACATGAAGGGTAGAAACAATGGGAAGTAGACCAATGAAAAGCAAAGGCTCCAGCTGCCATAGCCCCAGGGATGGAACTATGCCTATCTCAACTGACAAATACGTGTTGCCCATGGAAGTTAGTAAGAGTTAGTTCCAGGTCACTTCTGGATCGTGGTTCTGATCTTAACTTGGCCATGAGCAGCAAAGCCAGTCTCCTGTATGTGAGGTCATGTTGCTTTTTGGCAGGTAATAGCGAATTGGTCACCACAATTGGACACCACCAGAATATCTAATACACTCTAGGAAGACCTAAGCAACATTACCTCAGAATCTCACCACGTCACATATTTTTCATGTTCTTCTCTTCCTAGCATTCTGCAGGTAGTCCTAAGTTGTCCTAACTTAATTGCTTTAATCACTTTCCTCAAATTTCCTTCATCACATCACAGTCCATTTTGTTCCCAGAGCTTATTTACAAGAGCTGAACTTTCTCTTTTTTTTTTTTTTTTTGAACAAACATTTCAGGTAAATATTCTAGAACTGCTCAAAGTAGACACTGATTAATGAGGGGGACGCTGGATGAAGGAAGATCCATATATGCATATGTTTAGTTCAACACCACCTGCGTACGTGTCATGTCCCAGTTGTGGTGTCACATGGGGACTCTTACTGCCACTGTTGACTGACTGTTCTGTAATGAGACACCAAAGCATACAGCAAAAGCAGGGCTAATATTTTCTTTGTCTCTTTATTTTCCTTTTGCGGGATCCAGCATCCTTCTCTGCCCTACTCACAAAAGCCAGCTTTATACATAGAGACACAGCAGTGCAATGGTTTGCCTTAATGACTGCATGGAGTCAAAAAGAAAAAAAGAACAAAAAAAAAAGAAACAGTGGGATCTGTGGATTAAAGAAGACATTATGCTGTTGTATAGTTAATGAATGAACATGCACACTCAGCAAAAGTATATTCAGGTTTGATAGAGGACGTAATAGGAACTATATGTCTATAGTCTAATAGGACTATACGTCTATTATAGAGGGTATAATAGGAACTGGTAGTTTCCATACCTTCACAGAAAAAGTTGTTGGAGCTGTGTTCTGCAGTTAAGTAGTACCAATTATATGAATTTTTAAAGAATTGGCTTGTACTTTTTGAAGCTAAGTTTCTTAACCCCTGTTTCCTTATGGAGAAGCCAAACCATTCTAAAAAGCTGTGTATCAGATCACAAGACTTGCTTCGAGTGCTATGTCAAAGAGAGTTTGAAATTCTCTCTGTGAGCGTTTTTTGCTAGATATGTACTGCAATTTGCAGAGAAATACAGGTTTAAGGATCATTGCATGATGTGGAAGGGAAAAGGCAATGGAAGGATTGGCTCCTAAGTTATGGAAGAGTCTGAACTCAGTTACCTGAAACCAAACACAACAGGACTGCAGCAGAAAAAGGGAGGGGAGAGTTCATTTCTTCCCTGGAATGGAATGATGTCTCAAACTAACACTTGGCCAAGCAGCTTTATTATTGTTGGTGTGATTTCAGAGTTACAATGAAAAAGCTCAGAGTGCTGATGGGGAGGACTTGCACTCTTGCTTCATGGTGCTTAGAATTTTAAAATAATCCTTTGAAATAGAGCACAATTGGAATCACAGTTGAAAGTGTTGATTTTTCTCCTTGCAAAGTCTACAGAGTACCTTACTAAAAGGGGGGGAATCATCTGTGTGGCCTTGAAACCTTATACAATGTTTCTGTGTTGGGACAATAAAAAATATCCTAGCTGTTGTTTTGTCTGAGCTCAAGTCTTGAAGGGGACATTGGGCTGAGTAGGAAAAAAGTTCTACGGTTACAGCTCCTATAATTCTCAGAGCTTTCTCCCAAATACCTCCTACTTCCAAGCTCTGTCTCCCAACACTCAAACTGTGGAAGTGATAACCTGCAGACTTGGCAGTGTACATGACATCTTACTAAGGGAGCTTACACAAATATTATCTCAAGTGAAATGAGTGTTTAATTCTATTATCTGTGGCTTTTCTTTCCCTGGGGTCAAAAGTACAGAAACTGGTCATGTTGTCTTTATAACCCAAGAAACAAAAGACCTGTTTTTAAACCAAATAATTACTCATCCAGAACTAATGTCCCACAGCACTAACCACTGAGAGGGCTTAGAGTGATCTGAACCACTTCACAGTTCTCTGGGGACATACCTTCAGAAGTGCTGGGAAGAATGCATCACAGGGGGTTCTCTCGAGATGGGTGACACTGTAGTTAAGGAAACACAGAGTGGAGACCCTGAAGGTAATGTGGAGAAACTCTAGAACAGCCGTTTTCTTGAAGAGTGCTGTTTCTTGTTCTGCAGTGAGTAGTTCCATTCCCTGTTGCTTTGTCTTTACATTGTAGAGGTCGCAGCTGTGCGGCTGTGCCTGGCACACCCTCCTGGTAGCTAACAGCTCACTGTGGCGAAAAGAGGGCAGATCTAGGGCGATGCTGGTAGAGCTCCAGGTGTAAATAGCATGTGGTCTAGCACCCTACAAGACATCTTAAATTCTGCAACCATGATCAGAGAGAGTTGCTGTTTGGAAGAAGAAACCTTCCACCCCAGCACCGAGAATTGGGATTGGCATAGACCTGCTCTTTGGCTTTGACTAACCACATTCAGAGATTCCTGTGCAAAGCAAATGAAGCCCAGGCTCTGTTCTCTGCTATTAAGTTTGTTATTAACTCAGATTTGGGAATTCTGAAATCTGTGAGAGATTGGAAAGTACCACAGATGTTTTAGCTATGGAGCTAAAATCTTAGTAATTCCAGTGCCCAAATCCAGACTCCTCCACTTTTGCTGAAGATGTGGACTCCAGATTGTTCACAGTCTGGATAAAAATGCATGAAGGGTATTGAGAGGCAGCAAAGTGCTGGAGAATTGTGTTTACTGTCCACTCTGGTCCAGCACTGTAGTGTGACCTCTTTCTAGCCAATGAGCGCTGTAAGGAGAAATGGCAAGCTCTTTCTGACCAGTATTTTGGCGTGTCAGAGGTTGTCCATGAGAGCTTTTGAAAACAGCATGACCTGAAGAATTAATTGGGAAGGATGCCTGTGTCAATAATACACGCGTCTGCCAGCTTTGCCTTTGTTGTCAGGAGATACTGTGGAAGAGAGGAGCAAGTTTTATTCTTAAATAAAATAGAAATCTTGAAAAGATCATAGCAGTCATCATCTTGGCTCAAGGATTTAGGGATCTAGTAACTTACTATGATAAGTGTCCCACGCCAGCTCTTCTAGACGCTTATTAATTTGCAAGCAGTGCCCGCAACACTGATTATTGTTGCTCAGGAGAATTAATCAAATCTAGCTAAGGTTTTCATAATACTTCCATGTCAGACATGCATTGTGAGGCTGAGACCTGGATATTCCTGTTCAATGCAGGTTCTCAAGCTGGAGATGCTCAGTTAATTTCAAATTGCTTCCTATTTTCTAGTTAGATGGGGAAAGTTAACCAGAATTCTGAGAATTCCTTATCCGCATTCCACGTTCTGGGAACCTGCTGATGAGACTAGTGCCACGAAGTATAGCTTATACTGGCATTGATTCGCAAAGCGATTCCTCACCAACACAGGACACAGCCTGGACACCTCTAAGAGAGCAAACACTGGAGAAGGCAAAGTACCTCATCAAAATATTTGACAGTTTTATGTTCTCAGGTACTAGCTTGGGTGATGTCACCTCCCTCATATTAGGCCATGAACACTATCTTGTCTCTGAAGGTGCTGCCCAGATTCAGCTGCATAGTTTTCAAGCCGTGTCCATTCCCCATTGCTAACATGGCAATTTTCATCCTCCAATCAACCCACGATGCAGCTTCTATCACTGGAATTTTAAAGTGTGCTCAGGCTGCCCATCATCCTTTAAAAACTCTCCTAGAAGCTTAGTTAATTGTCTTTGTAACTTGCGTTAAGACTGTTCCCATGAGATGCAGGTCACACTATCTTGCTGCTTCCTTTATGTGCCTATGATTCTGTGAGCAACTTGGAGACTAAGCTACGTTCTTGTTCTACTTGATATTGCCTGGCACAGCAGGATCTAGATCCCAGCCCTGCTGGATTCATCTAGTGCTGGTCTGTTTCCTAAAAATTTCAACAATTGTGTTGTCCAAAAGCCATCACTTGAAGTGAGACCCACAAGTAGATATGTCCTGGCCCGTTTGCACTCCTCCCCAGGGCACATGCTGTAGTCTGCCAGAACAATGGGACAGCAGTTCTCTTTGCTACCCTCCGCTTCTGTCATTGATAGTTTAACTGTTAAGCTACCATTTTTCTCTTGTGTTTGGGATTTTCTCTCAGCCCATTCCAGGCACTGCCTTCCCTGTATTCATCTGCATGAACGACTGCATATGATTGGCCAACAAATTTTACTGTATATGCCATAGTGACAAAGACTTCCAACTCAGCTTATATAATTTGTCAAGTAAAAACTGCGATTCTCTTTCAGGATTTTAGACTTTTTCTACTTTCTGCTACTCCTGGAGTCTTCTCAGACCTTTTGTTCAGATTGTTTTTCCTCAATGTTGCAATACATACTCTGAATTAATGCAAAAAATACTAATTTTATTGAAGAAGAGACTGAAAAATGTTTCATTTACAGCATGTGCTAGAAAAACAGAATCCAATGATACTGTTATGGTAGTAACAAGTGAAATAGTCCTTCACCTTACAAGATAGCATGCAGACTTTGTTTGTTCAGATGGCACACTGTCCTTTTGGTCTAAAGCTATTACTCAAGTTTTCCACATAACAACTTCCCAAAGATGCCTTTGAAAATTTCTAAAGACAACATGTGCTTAGTACTTTAAAATAAATGGGTTTGATTCAATGCAGATTGTTCAGAAGCATCAAGTATCTGTGGATGTATCTTGGGTTGTATCTAAATCTGTACTTCCGTGCATAGTTTCGTGTCTGAAAGCAACCTCAAGCCACATAGTCTGTGAAACAGCACAGTGAGCTTAGTAGAAATATGAACCATGTGAACTGTGATGCCATTAAACCACAGATCTTCCTTTTGTCTGTTTTGATAGGCCTTGATCCTTCAAGGACACGGAAGTATTTTTTGGTCCAGCAACTGAAAAACAAGGCCACTTTCGATTCTGGAAAGAAAAGCATTCTGTTTAAATCCATCCCTCTATGCTTTTGTTTTCAGACACTGTCTGTCAGTCTAGCCTTTGAAATTAACACAAATACCCATGAGAAATACAATCCTGCTCAAGGCTGTGAATCAAATACATTGCAGCCAATAAATAGTTGCCCTTTGACTTCAAAATGATGTTTAATCTCTGAAGCAGGTACAGTAACCTTGGATAATCTGCTCATTGGTTTTGTAGGTTAAATAAGTGGATATACTAGTTTCCTTTAGATTTTATTGTTCTGTAATAGCAATAGGAACATAAGATCAGCAATACAAAAAATAACAGAGAACTGTCTGCTATGCTTTGCGGAGTCTATTAACAAGCCTTGGAAAAAAGGATGTTTATCACCCAGAAAGTGACTGTTTCCCAGTGAGACAGAAGGCATTTCTGTGGTGAAGAAAACTACTGTAAGAATGCTATGTCTGCTTTGATGGGATGTAACTGGCTAGCAGAGCTGTTGACAGTCAGACTGAGACAATGTTCTTAGCCTGGGGACACAGGAGACTCTGAGGCTGGCACCTTTCTTCTGCTTGAAGTGGAAACTATGTCACCGAGTTTCTTTTTTCAGGGTTTTCCCATTCATTGTGTATCGCAATATCCTAGACTTTGAGCAATAACTTCTTGGAGCCTTGACTTGGAAGAATGCACAGGAAAAGAACATGATCACTTCATAGAATCATACCACAGAATCATCAAATGGTGTGGTTTGGAAGGGACTCTAAAGTCCATCCAGTTCCAAACCCCCTGCCATGGGCTGGGTGCCCCCAGTTCAGCTGCCCAGGGCCCATCCAACCTGCAACCACCTCCAGGGACGGGCACCACAGCTCTAGACAGTGCCAGGGCCCCCCCACCCTCTGGGTAAAGAATTTCTTCCTCACATCTCACCTAAATCTCCCTTCTTTTAGTTTAAAACTCTTCCCCCTTGTCCTATCTCTATCAGACCATGTAAAATCTTGCTCTCCCTCCTGTTTATAAGCTCCCCTCAAGTACTGGAATTTTGCAATGAGGTGTCCCCAGAGCCTTCTCTTCCCCAGGCCAAACGCCCACAGCTCTCAGACTGTTCTCACATGGAGGGGTGCTGCAGAGCTCTGAGCAGCATTAAGCAAGCAGTTGACAGAACCCCTTGTGCAGTCTATACAGCTTACACAGCATTTGATTGCAATGCTCGTATGATGCTTCATTTGTTTTTCTGAAGAAAACAGAAACAAAAGTGAAGCTCTTCTAACACAAATTGTTCCCAGGGAAACAGCAGCCTCAAACTCTGTCAGCCTCTATGTCCATGAGATGGTGTCCTACTGAATTATCTTTTGGTAGGACACTATTACACATTCTTTTGAATGCAAGTGACAAAATTCACCTTGGCTTCCTTGTCATGTAAATCATCAGAACACTCAGAGTACATGCAGTTACCCACCTTATGTGGGATGGACAGTCACTGAGGAACCTGTGTAAAATGTGTTTTTTCAATGCAATTTAAAGATCATTTGGAGAGATGATTTATGGAATTGTAAAGGTATGACATTTGTTGACCACTGAATTACCCTTTAAATTATTCAATGGTTTGGAGATTAGTTGCTGACAAACTGTGACCTAACTTTAGTTGACTGTAGCACCGAAAAATGTTGCCTGCTGCTGCAATGCAGTCAGGTTACATTCAGATTTTACACTCCGCTGGTAATAAAAACAAGACATTAACCTAAGTTGGTGTTGCAGTATAAAGCCATAAAGAAGTATTAAAATGAAGGTCATATCAAGTCAAGAGTCCTCAGATCCTCTTCCAAAAGGAGAGAAAACTGCGCACATCTCTTATGTTATTGAGGCTAAAGTCATTTTAGTACCCTCTTTGCTAAGCGTAATAAGAAGAGCCAGGCATTTTTCAAAAGGTATGCTATACTTCTATCAGTCAGAGCATGCAGTAACCATCTTAATGTGGCTGTTAAGGAGGTTTTATGAGAAAGAAGGCAGATTGGGTCTTCTTACCGGCAGCAGCAGTGGTACTGGCTCTATCCCCCAGAAGTACTTGGTGGCTGCAATGACAGGTAGTTACAGATTACCCTTACTCTTAGTTGACAAGATCTCTGAAGCCAAAGAAGAAAGGAACAGGAACTTCACAGCTGTATATTCAGTGATGAAAATGTCCAAGTCAAATTTGCAGGACAATAAAATGTAAGGATTTTAATGAATTTCAGGCTAAGTTAAAATGAAAGCGCTACCTTGGCATATCGTGCTAAATGAGTGAGGTTGACGGGGGGATTGCTTTTCAGAAAGCCACTGAAATTGTCAGAAAATGAACAAATGTTTAGAGAGATTTGTGCAGGAGGTACTGGTCTTGAATAATGAGGACTAGGGAACTTTTGATCTGTGCTGTCTGGGATATTACAAGTCAGCTGTACTGCAAAAGTGAAGTATAAAGTACTTTCTATTCATACAGTTTCTCAAGTCACTGTGCAAGCCCAGATCTGAGAGACAATGAAGCCTCTTGGTTTGTGGCAGAAACTGTCGAGTGCCATTTACCCAGGGAGGTAAGGATGTGTATGGCATCAGACTGGATTAGGTCCTGAACTCCCTTAACTGCTTCAGTGATGGTACAGTGGTGGTACTAGTTGCTTAACGTGTCAGATACAGAGAAACACAGAACATAAGGCGTTTCCTGTGAGATGTTACCCTTCTTAGCAAGATTGTCTTGAAAAATGGTAAGGTGTTAGAAAGCTTGATTTCCATATGAAAGTAGTTAAGAGACTTTTAAAGTCTGGATGCTTATATTAAAGTTCCTTGGGGCAAGAACAGAATCTCACTGTGCATTCATACAGCATTTAACATGATCTGCCTGATCCTGCCTAAAACCTGGAATGACTACTTAACCAGAAATTAAAGGTAGCTCTGCATGAAGGGCTTTGACACCTGTGAGGACTGCAGCTTGCTAAGAGCAAGCTTTGAAACCAGTTTATGCTGTAACCTATGCATTGAGGATGAAGATGAAACACAGATTTCTGCAGTGCCAGACCAGTTCTGATAAAAGGAACAAGAACCAGTGATCTCACAATATTGTTTACAGACACAAAATGGTGACTTTTCTCCAAATGTGTGGCTTTCACAGACCATTAATTATCTTGTGCTGGAGTTCCACCTACAAATCTCTACGTGCTCCCACGCTCACATGCTCATATTAAAAATGGCCTTGAAGACTACCAGCAGCACCAGGATCAAGTCTTAAATTTTTTATTCTACATCCCTTCAAAGATACCTCACATATGTATTTATGACTAATAATAATTGCTAATAACTTAGAGAAAATTGTTTTCCCCTAATGCTATAGGTAGTAGTTTTACAAGTTACAGCTTCAGTGCTTTGGGGTTGGAATGGCAGATTTTAGCTCCCGGCCAATGTTCCCATAGTACTGCATGTTCTGGTTTCCCTGACAGGCCAATTAATTCAGTGGTGGCAGTATTAATCTCTGCAACTAGTGCCTGAGACAGACTGCCTCGTAAAGCTCCCAGCACGTCCTAATGGCCACATCCTATGTGCTGTGCCACTCTAATGCCCACCTCAGAAAGACGGACTGGGATAAACAGTGCCTGCTATCATTCTCAGGCAATGCTGTAGTACTTACTGTCTCAAAACAAACTACTTTTCATCCAACAGGCTGTCTGACTGGTTGTTTGCACAGCTATCGTGCTTTGTTGGGATATTGTTTATTACAAGTGTATGGCTTTAGTAGATTCTGAAAAATATGATGTAATATATGCACAGGACAGAATATAAACAACATAATTACACTGGCATTAAAACATTAAAAAGTTGGCAGATATACTGACATACTTTTTCAAATGAAGCATTATTTAAATAATAAAGTCAATTTTTATTTTTAAAGTATTGCTGTTGTCCAACCTCACAGCAGATTGACGTGGTTTTTTTTTGAACTTGTTACAGTTCTGTTTCTCCTGTACCAGCCTTCAGGTAAGTAGGATGTTCACAGACATTGTTGTGTCTTTGGCTAACTAGTGGCAACAGTGCTGTTTTTTGTTTGGCCAAATTATAAGGATGTTGGCATTTAATTGCTCCCTGCAAGGTCAAATGTAAAGGAACAGAAAGGATACTGCAGAAGAAGGAAAAGTGAGGAATAAATACAGGGAGAACTGACTTACCTGTCAGGAGTGATGCTGAGCAAAGATCTTCTCATCACAAACTTGAGAATACATTGCTTTTAAAGCAATGAAAAAGGGAGCAGACAGGAAAAGAATAAGAAAGAAGGAGAAACAGAGAAAAGGGAGTAAAGGGAAACTAAAACAGAGGAAGGAGAGAGGAGGAGGGGCTCTTCCTCTCACAACATGCAGAGTTTTCAGATATGGGAGATGCTTACCATGTCAGTCGTATACTTGTGCTATACATCTCCATGTTTTCTGCTCCTGTCCTCAGTTTCTCATTCCTCTCACTGTGGAGCTAACAGTGGATTTTGCAGTCATAGAATTATAGCATGGGTAGTAGCAAAACTGCTCTGTGTTCAGCACAACACTGCCTATGTGAGCCCTGTGAGTGAAAGTGGGTGGCTGTTGCCCAAACAAAATGCGCAAGTTTTGTCTCCTTTCCTTAGCATGTTGCTGTCCTAAATATGCGATTCCCTCTGGTCCTTTCCAGGTGCCTATATTATATGTGCATGATAGAAAACTTCTGAATTTGCCTTCCTGTGCCACTTTGGCACAGTCTACCCAGCGTGCATCTGTTCCCTTTGCAGGTTTCTAAGTGAAATATTGCTCAGCGGAGAGAGGCTGGAATGTCACTGCAAATCCTGCTCTATAATCAGGGCTGTTTTTCTCCTTCACTTGAATAACTTAGCTACTAAGAAATTAAGTTTAATTTAACATACAACTGACATAAACCCCTCATTGCTTTATTTTCTTTCTTAAGATATCTACGTGAAGGGGCTGAGGGTGTTGGGGTGCATACCCACGTGTACTGTGAAGTACCCTAATCAACTTACTGATGTTCTGGTTTAGCAATTGACATTTCAAACTTTCAAAACACTTCAAAAACTGCTGTTTTATCAGATAGTTTCTGCTATCTGCAGTTGCCTGCAGAAAGAGGGTTCTAACTCACCATTAGGTGGTGCCCCTGCCTTTCATTTAAAAAAAAAAAATGTATATTTAAGAAAGTAGTATGATAGAATTAATAGAATCTACTATCCTCATTTTCATTATGCATGTCTGCTGGGTATAAAGCTGTAGTATTTGAATGGAATGAGGGAAAAAAACAAGTGTCGTTTCCCTTTTTGGAGGAGAGATCCAATCACCTGCAAACTTGAGAAAGCTAGCATTGCAATTGGTGCTTTCTCCACTTGCAGATTGTTGCAGTTATCTGTGGGAACGGGCAGCACCTGTGCTTCTTGAACCTTTTCCGTCAGCAGGTCCAGGGGATTTACACTCGCTCTGTGGAGGGAGGTGAGCAGGAAGGGGAAGTACCTGGTTTTTGTGTGATTGCACAGAGCACCGCTGTAGATGATATGAGTTGTGATCGTCTAAGGATTGAAAAGAGTAAATGAGTGCTGCCTGCAGAACGCTGAGATGCAGTGCTCAGTTAAGTCATGCTGGAAATGCAGCGTTTCAGGTCCCTCTAGCTTTACTGTCTGCAAAAGCTGATGTCTGCAAGCATATGGGAAGGGTTATCCTCTTTGAGATGCCATTGCTTTTATTGCTTGTACTTGTCCCTCCAAGTTGCTAAGTGTCTTTGCAGGATGTGGCCATTTTCCCAGCACTGAAAGCGCAGCTCATGCTGGTGATGCTCCAGATCCTAGCTCTGGCTGCTGCGAGGTGAGGGCTGAGCAAGGGCAGTCAGCAGATGTTTTATTTGTTTGTTTATTATTGTTTATTTAGCTTTTTTTTTTTTAATACAGCCTGTTCATTTTAGGGCTGATCATTTCTTTTAAGTTCCAGAAATGAATCTACCTAATACAGAAAGTGTCTTGTGCTAGGAAGTTTGCAGGTGAAAGTATGCCTCTGACCCTGGTTCTTCTCACAGGACCCAGCCCTGACCTGTAGATCAACTTCTGGGCTTGGCCACAGACCTGCCTCATCCTCACAGCTTGTCTGACAGCCTGGACTCCAGCAGTCACGGGCTGCCCTTTCTGTCCTGTCCCGCTTCCCTGCTTGCATCGGTCCTGATGGCCCCTGGCTGCCAGGGACTCTGCCTGCAAGCTCTGCCATCACACTTGGCTCCTGTCACTGGGTGAGCAGCTGGCCTCTGCCTCTGTGACACCTACTGCTTCTCCAGTCTGTGTCAGTTGTCTCCAAAATCTGTGTGCTTTGTACTCTGCTGTGTGTAGCTGATACTCTCTCTAACTTCTAAGTCTGTAAGGATATTTTTAAACAAGGTCCCCTGAACTTCTGAAAACTAAATTTGATGTTTCTAGGTGACACTTTCTCCTTTTATTTGAGAGATTCTTGGTAATCCTAATACAGCTGCTGCCAGAGGAAGGTTGCTGTGCTGATGCGATGGTGAGGGGCTGACTGTGCCTCAGCAACCTGGTGAGCCTGTTGCTTTGTTCCCTGACCCTTGTGGGAACAATCCTTAGAAACATGGTTTGCACCTGCTTCTTTTCTTGCATGTCGTATTTGGAGATGAGCTTTTAGGCTGTGTCAAACATTTTAAAAAAATAAACCAAATAAAAGCTGTAGTCATTGGTGTAGGATTTACTTTCTCAAACCTTTTCCAAAATCAATGGCTGCATGTTCCTTCATCTGCAGGTGAAAAAGAACATTTTCCAGGGCAATAGCACACTCTGAAGACAGAGGAAGTTGCACTGTTACTGCATAACTTTAACAGGAGGATGTGATGAATCCACCCTGATGCTGAGTGAGATGTGGAAGGTCCCAGGACAGAACTCTGAGTTTATTGTCACTGCGATTCTCAGTGTTTCAGCTTCAGATCTAACTTCTGTGGAAGTTGTCCTTCCTTTACTTTCCTGAGGCTGAAAAAACTTAGAGGAAAAAATAAGGTTTATCAGAATAATTTTTTGACAAGAAGTCTTTTTAACAAAAATAAAAGATTTTTCTAAGAAGCATCACCAAGGGTGGTGGGACTGGTGGGAGAGATAGGCCCAGTGCCTGGGGCCACCTTTCCTCTGTATGTCGTCCGTCCACTCTGTGTATCTTCTGTTTTTATATGCCTCACCAGGAAAGGAGACAATGCGTATTGAATCTTGGCTTTCTGTAGGCTTACTGCACTGTAGGTTGACTGACAGAACAGGAACAAATCCACCTCTTGTGGAAATTTTTAGCATCAGGCATAATATATTGAAATGTAAAATGCATTCAAATTGGAAACTAGGTGTGACAGTGCTAGTGGCTTATCACAGCTGGAACTCAGTGCTGAACAAGGGAGCCCAGCAAAGTTCTACTCTAGTTTGGATCAGACGGTATGGCAGAACACGTGTGCTAAACTGGGAAGGTTTTCCGCTGGTGCGGTAAGGGGCAGTGCGCTCCACAACAGCAGTGCAGAGTTGCAGTAGCCAGCCCCGCTCACTTCAGTGGGGCTTATGAATTGAGTAGGCAGGTCATCTGGTGAATGAGAGACTGATCCCAGCAAGCTGGCCTAGTCACACAACTGTATATAAATAAACAGAAGGAGTAAAATATCTTTTCATTTTACCAAACAAAACAAGCTCTCCCAGAGAAGGCTTGGAGAGGGCTGGTAGGGCAGCATGGGAGCTGCACACTTCAGTAGCTCTTGTCTGTGCTGCAATGGCTGGTCCAGGTGTTGCGGCCTTCCAGCAAAAAGGGGAGAATGGGAGACATCAGTGGTGGTTGCTCTTCAGCATCCATGTCTGTTTCAGGGAGATACCTTCTAACAGGGAATTCCAGGTCAGGGCATCAGCTTCTGCACCTGTTTTGCACCATTATGGGCCTCTGAGTGCTTTCCAAGTCATGTCCCTGCTACGCTTTCGTCCACTGGCCATGGTAGTTCAGCTCAGCTTTTCCCCTCACTGTTATGTAGACCTGTGGTCTCAGGAAGGCTGAGGCAGTCTTTGATCAAACTCTCAAGATGCTCCGCCAAGGGCTCAGGCCACTTGGCTCTCTGGACTTGTGCCCAAACTCGATCACAGCTGCCAAAAGTGTGCGTAAACATGGCCTGCCTTTCTGCAGAGGAGCTCTGCCTGTCCTGCCAGGGCTGAGGTTCACGGTGCTTCCCAGCTCCCACAAATGTTTCGCCCAATTCTGAAACTTGTTGAACATCCTGCACATGATTTCCATGTATGAATGTCAAATCCTACTTTGCATTACCTGAAGACAGAGGAAAAGCACTTCAGCATAATTCACGGAGCTTTGTAATTGATATGATGTGTGTGAGTTCACACCAGTTGCTGTTTCACCAGTTTCTGTGTAAAAATATTTCAGTTAGACAGTTCTAGGCTGGACAAGGCCTAGATCTGTGAGTTTCCAGCAAGGCAAAATATTCTGGGGCTTTTTCTTTGTTTTATTGCAGAAATATAAAGTCATTCTCAACAATTTTTCACCCTGTGTGGCTCAGAGATTTTTTGATGTTGTTCTTTCTCTTTGATTTTCATTGCTGTGCATGTTTTCCACAAAGGACCCTTCTGTATCATGTGTTGCCTGGAATCAAAGTTGTTTTCAAAGCACTGCCAACACAGCTACTGAACACAAACTGTGAGGAGCACAGCGGGGGCTGCACAGTGACCTGGAATCAAAGGGAGATGTTGCTCTGCTGGCCCAAGTGCCAGGCGATCTTGTTTTAACTTAAGAATGTCAAAATAAAGTGGAATAAAGTATGTGAGGAATGATCTTCCCTTGCTCATGGAGTGGGGGAGGGATTCCTTCTTGCCTTCCTGCAGAGACCTGCCAGGGCTCAGCCCTGCTGTTGGAAGCCCTGGAAGACAAAGGCAAAGGAGAGGAGAAAGAGTGGGGAGGAATGAAATAGAGGGGCGGTGATCTGCAGATAAATGCTCCTGCTGATGGAGTGCAACTGCATGGAGAGTTGTGTCTCGTGTACTTCGGGATGTTTGCAGTGATTGCAGTGACAAAGAACACAGTACAATACAACCAGGACTGGGAATTTTCAGATTAAAGGTCACCTCAAAAATGCAGCTCATAATAGAAAGATTTTGCATTTACTGATGTCCATCTGCTGAAGCATAACCTCTGAATTTCAAGTACCACAAAGTAAATTCATAAAATCTGTGTGATATCTGCTCATCTGATGGATGAGACTGAGGTATTGCTAAAGCGGGTGAAGACACAGTACAGAGGAGCAGCTACAGTTCGTGTCTGTGAATATGTGAGGGTCACCATTCAGCTAAGATTTGAATATGGAAGTTGCTGCTAACTGAGACATTTCAGTGAGGAGCAAACTGCATGGATTTGGAGACTCCTTCAGCTCCATCTGTCCTTAGCCTGCTCTGTTTGGTCTGGATTTTGCTTCAGTTAGTTACAGATAAAAGTTTTAGGGCCAAGAAGTTAAAAGAAACTAGCAGTGGTAGCTATAAGCATTATGACTTAAGTGGGTGGAAATGGAAGCCTTAATGTTGTTAGTACAAATTTATTCTTTTGTGATTTGCTGTAAGAAGCTGCAGGGTGTCAGACCTGTTTGTAGAGTAACACAGCCGCAACAGAGAGCTTGCTATTTGGTTCTGGTGCCTCTGCAATTCAATCTTTTTAGAAATTCTCATGCAAAAGAAAAAAGATGCAATTTTAAGACTTTTCAATGGCTTCCTTCTCAGGTCAGTTAAGCAGAGAACAAAGCAATTTGTAATGGGATCACATTACCGGCTGAGAAGTGTTGTGGGACACACTTACTTCGGATGGGTTGCTAATTCTTGCTAATTGTTTGTAGTTTGGGCCCCAACTGAAGTAAACAACAGAATTATCATTTAGGCATTTTTTGTCTTCTGCTCAGAATTCTTGAGTAGTGCTAGAATGATGCGCATTTGCAGTAAAGGAGAAGAATTTTAAAGAAGAGAGTAGCAACTTAAAAGGACCACTGAGTGAGAAATTATTTTGAACCCCCTGATAGTGCTTTGACACAATTGCTGAGCCTGGTTGTGCAGTTGGGCTGTACTCTTCTCGGTAGATTTTCTCAAGAGGCTGAGAACTGCCCTGACATGGGGGCAGTAAAAGAAACTCATCTGACTGAATTTCATATAGAGCTCCACAAAATGGCCGCCTGTAGCTGAGAGCTACATGTATGTGTGAAATGGGAAAAATCTGACCGCTGTCCCTACCCACAACGCAATAAACCTCACCCACTAGCAAAGCACAAGACCTTTATGCTCTGATAGCTAATTACTGACAGGAGATTCATTCAATGCTATTGATAACATACTGCTACCTTCACTTGATATGCGTCAGGAAAATATCACACCTGTCTTGGAAAGGAGTTTCAATGCATCCACTGAAATGAAAGAATTGGGAAGTATCCCCATGATAAAGAAGCTTCGATATTGGAACCTAAACTAAACATTTTCATTTTGTGCTTGGTTTCTTTAGCTAATATGAGGACTCTAGAGAGTAATTTGAGGCAAATAGCTATTTGACAAATTATTCCTTTCTACCTGTGAAATATGATGAATATATCATGTTTTTTTAAAGAATAACTCTAATGTTTTTCCATTTATGCACTAATGATTACTATTATGTGGAATTCAAGCTATGCTGCTTACCAGGGAGTGGTCAGACAGCTTCTGTGGAGCTTTAAATTTTTTTTTCATACAGATCTAGTTAAGAAATCTGGTGCAAAGGCTTATAGCATATGAGCACGGAATTTCACTTGGTGTAGATTGAAGGTCCCTTATCAGAAATGTTTTTGCTAGTTTAACTGTTCATTGCATGTGAACTCAAAATGGGAATTAATGTGCTTATGGCACATGGACTTAAAAGATGGAAGAATGGCTCTGGAATGGGTTCCCTGCCTTCCTCAGCTCAAGAAGTGTCAGCAGCCCCCAAGGCCTGCACTTCCTGATGGAGTGTGTCAGGCTTGTGAGAGTGGGGATGAGCTGAGAGCTTTCTAAGAAGCTTGCAATGAGCTCCTCCTGAAGGAACTTGCTCCATTGCTGTCTGACCCTGGAGTGCTCAGACTGTTAGCTGCCAACCAACCCCAGCAGCTGCTGCCCCATGATGGGCCTGCCACCCTGGTGTTGTGGTGACACTCACACCCTCCACTTCCTAACACTGCCATGCTTTGTGCACCACAGGTAACATCTTCCACGTGCCTGTGATGCTTGAGTGTGATTTAATCACCATGAGGCTGTAGCATGATCTGGACAAGATGTCATTGGAAGCAGCTCTGTGCCTGATGATCAGGCATTTCCCAACTACCTCCTTGTTATGGGGGGAAGGTGTCTGCTCATACTGCGGTCTCAGACAAATTCTCATTCTGTGTGAGGGAGGCCTCTTGATCACAGAGCTGAAAATGCCATCTGAAATATTCTTTTTTCGTCTGTATTTTGAAAAAACAGTGTTGAGACTCCAAAGTTTGTCCAAACAACCTTTTCATGAAGCCTATGCCTCCAGTGACTGGCTATGTATGTTAAAATATTATTCGGACAAATATATTTAAACTATAACTGATTTGTTATTTACTGAAAATTGAACCAAGAACTCTGTTTTGTAGTTCATACGTCTACTTCTATAAATGCGGTTCATATGACAAGGTAATTCCTATAGCAGCATTTCTAATGACAGACAGGCTGTTCTTATTCTGGTTAACAGATCTTCTAAATAATTCACTACCCTGAAATTCACTCTGAAGCCCTCTTTCTCCAGTGCTTTTTCCCTCCTTAAGAAACAGCCTGAAGGATATGTAAGATAAATCCCTTTATTCATATTTGACAACAATTCTTGACAGAGTTATTTTGTTCAATGCCTCACATAGTGAATATAAGAATGGTCAGCAAATGGAAAAAGCTGTAGACCAGTTGTGAGCCACACGTAAAGGCCTGGTGTTAACTTTAGTTGGTACGTGGGGGTAACTATGGGTTGATAGCTGGATACTGACAGTAAGTTACTAGCCAAAACAAGAATCAATTTCAGGCAGAATTTCTATCTGAAGTCTTGACCCTAATCTATAAATTTATAGATATTTATTAGAACTGGTTCACTATGTCATGTATGCTGCTCTCATGGAAGCTTCTTCAAGGACAGAAATTGGTAAAACTGTAATGAGATATTATTCCAGATCTTTGGACTTGGATAGGACTATTTCCTCATCAGAAAGTTACTGCTTTAATTTCATACAGGCCTTGTTCTTGGACTTGTGCTCTTACAACTGTATGTGTTGAGGTGGAGATTTTGTGGGCCTGACCCTTGTGGTAAGATCTTCACGTACCCAGCTGTACCTTTTCAGGACTCTTAGAAGAAAGTTAGGAGCTTCTAAATTTTTGGAATGAGAACACCATTAGTTTTTACCCTCTGCTAGCTCACTTTTGACAGCACAATGTAAAGATTTCTGTCTCAGACTGGGGAAAAGATATTCAGCTTCAGAAAGGAGGGGATTCTCTGCAAAGGGAACTTCTTTATACAAAAGGAAGGTATCGATGGAAAAGAACAGTATGCAAAGAATATGTCTGATGGCCCAGTGTGAGGATCCATCTTGGGAGAAGAGCAGAAATTGCTGAAATTTCGGCAAATTGGCTTACTTGACTGCTGTGTTTAACTCCTCTGTTCGTTGGTCTGGGATCCCTGCGAGCTGCTAATATAACAATAGCCAATGCTTGTGGCAGACTCACTGACTCTGCCTTTCTTGGTCTCAAGTATCCCCTGTAACTTCACCTTTATTCTGCTTAATAATGCAGCCCATTGTCTGCAGTTCCCCTCAAGACATTTCAAGCAGTTCTTAGTGTCAGCTGTAATTCTGTCAGTAACTCAATCCAGGATGGGCTGTCACTGTTTAGCAATGATCTTGAACTCTGTAGCTCCTTGGAAGCAGTTGCTAAATTAATGTAAACAATGCCCTTGGGATAATAGAAGATACTACTTTTGCATTTTTTATCTGTAGATAAAATAAGACTCGTTTCCACTGGGAATGCGACTGGCCTGGTAAAGAGATCCCAGCCTGAGCTGGCCTCAAAGTTCACATTTGTTTATCAGAAGAGAGTCAGTCCTGGACATGAACCTGATCAGAGTCCCACACTTGGAAAGAACAGCAGATGGGATAAAATACAGGAATAAAAATGTGGGATGAAGTGTAATATTTTCCTTTCTTGAGAGGCCAAGTGTGATCAATAGATGGTTTCAAGAAAAACAGTGTTTGCAGAGATGCTACCACTTCTGTGTGAGCATTATTCCTTTGATGAAGGGGGCAATTTTTGTTTTATCAGGTCCATTTGGTCTCTTGTAAAACCAACTCAACCATGGGGGTCTCTTCCAACATAAACACTGTCTTGCTTGGAAACAATCTATTAATTACTGCTACTGAAGTCTCTGAGATGCTGAGAAGCCTGAATCTTGCACTGTGGATGAGACAAAAATGTATGGGCTCTGAAACCAACTGTATCTTCTATGTTATCTGCTTATGGCCTGGGATATGGTACGTGAGAGACATTGACATGTGCTACCATGGGCTTCCTGACCATGGCATTTCATGTTTACCTCT
This sequence comes from Penelope pileata, assembly GCA_013396635.1. Classification (NCBI taxonomy): domain Eukaryota; kingdom Metazoa; phylum Chordata; class Aves; order Galliformes; family Cracidae; genus Penelope; species Penelope pileata. The sequence continues at coordinate 265,522 of WBMW01005924.1, forward strand.
ACCCCTTTGCTTGTGTGTGCTTAGGGGAGGCCATGACCCCCAGATTTTTTTCCAGCCTTGCCATTGTGTAAAAAGATCCTGAAAATTAAATATTCAGACACCTTGCTCTTCACACTTCCTTTACAAATTAATACAGTTCCTGTACTCTATCAGTATTTCTGGGGCAGTCAGAAGCTATCAGACATAGCTTTCATTTGCTCTAAGAAGGTACTAAACAGAGGGCAAGTGCATGACTCACAAGTTCTGATATAGTTTAATCCCTCTCTTTTACTGAAAAAAAAAAAGAACAAAAACAGACAAGGAGTTATAATTGTAAAACAAATATTTGTCTTAAATGTCTTTGTTCTCTCTGAAATTTATTCTGCAACTCATCAGTGTGACATCTGGAAACATTCAAGATTAAATGGATAGCAGGTAGCAAAGGTGCTTGTAGGATCTTGAAAATATTTCTGTTTTCAGAAAGCTGTTCCTGGTGGGAGAATTCAATGGAACATGGCTGACAATTATCAAGGTCTTGTCTTTGCAAAAAGCACTAGCGTTAGAGTAAGTCTTTCCCTGAAACTTCTCTCATGCATCCCATTTTCCAAATGCTGGAAAATATGATGCTTAAGCATATGCATACAGTGTGCTCAGACTTACAGAAAGCAGATTAGGAAATTTTTTATAACTTCCTGAGAAATTGCTCTCCCCTTCAGTAAGTTTTTACAAATGTCTTGAATGGAATTTTTAGGATTTTCCAAGGTTCTTGAGATTGTTAATAATACTGCACAGGGCCTCAGGGAATGGACAAGATGATCTAACAGGTTGTTTCCATCTCTTATTTCTGTGTCTCTTTGATTTAAGGATTTTCTGCATTTATTGGTTGCTGCTTCTCTTGGCCACTTCATACACTGCTTAGTGATTTTACCAATCATAGGTAATGGCAGAGGCTACTTGAAGCACCATGTTGCTATGGAAACACAGTAGCATCCGGTTGAGTCTAACCTCTCTCTCTCCCATTTCAGCCCCCATGGGAAGAAGAAATTAAAGCCTTAAAAATCAATCAATTTGATGTAAACTTTTTCTTTTGGTTGCCTGGGTTTCCTGATGGATACTCTTGTGTCGATTTAATTATTTACACTACTAATACAATATTAGGATTACAGCAACTAACTTTTAGCACCAGTAACACAGTACTTATCAGTCATCATTACTCCTAGTATTACCCCTATTATTATTATTTGTTCACTAGAAAGACTGATTGTATTCTTATTTCTGTCACCTACTTATGTAGCCATGGAGGGAAACTTGCAGCATAACATGGGAGATATGACTCCAGAGAAACCTGAGCGAGACCTTCAGTGGCGAGAGGGGCTCAGGAATCCTGTGCAGGAATGTTCTCTCAGCTAGGGGCCCAGCACAGCAGTGCCTACTTGACTCTATTACACTGAATCCCATTTCTTGCTTTTGCAGATGCCAGTCATAATTGCTTCCCAGCACCCTGCAACCTAGGTTTAGCATGCAGTGCTATGGCCTCATACTTGGAGGGACTGCTTTTCCGCTTTTTACTGATGGTTTTCAGATTTTTGTTACTTTTCTGAGCAAGTGCTCACCATGCCATGGACTGCAGTCTGGCAAAGGCCTTTTACAAGCTCCTTGCCATGACTCAGTGATCACTTTAGCCTGTATAATTCTCTTGTTTTCTCTGCTTAATCCCACTTAAGAATGGCAATACATACAGGTCATGAGTGAAGGAAAGGGCCTTTATAATAGAAGTGCTGGGAAGTGTTATTCTGATGGTGCTTGTCTTAGGCAATGTGACTTTATAATTGAGTGCTTAGAGAAGAGTAATTTCAGGTAATCTAATAATTAGCAGCTTCAAGGAATCCATGGGAACCTGCACTTTCTGCTATATCCAGTCCTTGTGAGTGGTGAAGTTCGAATCAGCTTGCTGACGTTGTACACCTCAGTGAGCATGTACTCTGGCATTAAAGAACAGGGTAGTGTTGTGATACTTCAAAACAGGGTGGAAAAATTCCATACAGCTATTGTTTTAAATTTCCGTTAGTGATTACAAAGTAAAAACAAATCATAGAATCATAGAAACGCAAGGTTGGAAAGGACCTACAAGATCATCCAGTCCAACCATAAATGAAGATCTATGCTTGGGAGCTCTGCATCATTACGATCTGAGCAGATGCAGACCACAGCAGCTTGTGTACTGACAAAGGTAAGACATCAGAATTGCTTCCTTCTTCTAGTTGCTTTTCTACAGCAAATGCTGCTGCCTGAGAAGGCTGGAGGAAAAAAACTGTAGAGCATTTGCAATATGTCTTCTGGCAAGCAAAGATGGTGTCTCGGCTCACTCAGAAATGATGCTAAACCTTGCAATCCCTCTCTTGTCCTGCTCTATGGGAATAGGAAGTCTTTAGGAGTTTTACCTAAGAGTTGGCTTTTGAAGAACTTGCTTTAACTCCAGACCAGTAGTTCCTCACAGTGAGAACACTGACAAACATATCTCTAGTTAAATGAAATCCATTCAGCGAGGAATATCCCTCTAATAATGGTTTAGGCTGCAAAAGCATAGTCTTGCCAGGGCTGGATTAGGAAATTACAGATGTGACTGTAGGGCCCCTGTCTCCGGTGCTCCCATGATTAAATCAGGCTGTAGCCTTTCAATAAAAAAAATATGTATCTCTAAAGATTTAGGAGACAGTTTTTGAATACAAATGGAATATAATCAGCTGCCTCAAAGTATAGAAACAGCTGCCTGTGTTTGAGGAGAGCCTTAAGCAATAACTTTGACATAGCAAGAATGCCTGATACATTTCTAAGAAGTGTTTTGTTGAACGCCAACAGCTCACTGGTTTCCAGCACCTCTCTAGGATGAAGCTGTGCAGTGCTGGTGGCTTGGTCATGATTGGAGGAGAGTTGGTCACGTTGCATCCTTAGTGGGAGTGCTGGAATGCACTGCTGTGCCCGGGAACAGCACAGAGCTCCGGGTGCTACTGTGACATATCAGCGCTGAGCATTGCTGACAGTCTGATTTCTGTAAGAGAAATTTATGCTTGTCCTTCATAAACATCAACAGCATTGATTTCCTTGGTATTGTTAAACTGAGCTTAGCTCTGTAAAATTAGTATGTAGTTCTGGAGTTTGCAGTTTATCTTCCTGCTCTATATGTTTATGGTTTTTTTGAGAGTTCCTGTTACTTTACTGTTCCCTTCCTTCTCCTGACTAATGTGTTTCTGATCTGTACCAGCCTATATAAAAAATCAGAGAGGAGAAACTCTCTCCACTCTTTTTCCATAAACTGCTGAGCCTCTTCCTGAGACTTCACAACCCTTTGGAAGAGCACAAAGTACATTTCATACTTTCCAGGTACAGAGCATGAAAATTCTGATAAATAAACAACATAAAGTAAGTTTTGAGAAAATGCTAGTCACCATTATGCAGTTCCAAAACCAAAACCACAAACAAAGTGCTAGTATACTTTGTTTTATTGGTTGTGACTGCAAATACTGTGTACACAAAGCAAACCTTTGAAAACCAGCCAGCCTACAGTGGTATGCATTTCACTCTTGCAAGGTAATTTGTCTAGCAATCTCAGTGTTAATTTTTTTCATCTGGTATACACAGCTGATCCAAAGGACACTGTTTTCTGTAATACACCTGAAAAATCCACATTAAGCAGTGGTGGTATTTCCCCCTTTTTTGTTGTTTGTTTTTGTTTTTATTTGCTTGTTTGTTTTGGTTTGTTTTGTTCATTTTGACTTAGCTCAATCTCCATTTCTTTAAATAACTCTACTTGCTCTGTTTTTTTCTTTGCTTTTAAACACAATGAGGATGATGTTTTCATACGCTCTTTTCACTCCAGAGTTTTCAAAGTAAGTACAAGCAATGTGCACTCCATTAAAAAATGTACAAAGTATCTAAATCCTGATTTTTCAGGCCAGCCAGGGCTACATCTGTTTAAACATGTTACTTATATGCATGTGTACAGTACAGGAAGCTGGCGTGCTTTTCAGAACTGCCCGGAGTTGTATCTTTTTTATTCTTCCCTTTCTCAAAACAATTTTAAATCTACAAGAAAGGTCAGAGGAGGTTACGATTCCTGACCCAGTGCTGAACTGAGGCCGCCTCTACTGTCTGTTTGATGCTCTGACCAGGGTCAGTGAACTGGGGGTTATTATTGGCTCCCTGTGTCTGTGAGGCACAGCCTATCCCAAACAATTTTTAAATTACCACTGGCATGAGACTGTCAGGAGGGATAGTAGCTGGGAATGTCTAGACGCTGCAGCCAAGACAAGCTCCCCTATGGCGGAGACAGCGCACGCCGAAGAGGGTCAGAGAGAGGGGCAGGAAACTGCCCCTGGAGCTCGGGCTGAACGACAAAACTCCTGTCATGCACCCTACAATTTGCTCCAGGGGTTTAGCCAAAGAATTTAAGATAAGGAAATCTATAGACCTTGCAACTGGGAGAATTTTCAGCTGTTTTATTGCTTTCCATAGATTCTAAAGCCAGCTGTCTGCTTTTATGAGCTCTTTAAATCACACATCACAGTATCTCTTAGCTTCAGTCACACTAAATTCTCTCTGAATTTGTGCTGACTCTTTGCGACTTTATTCTTTAAAAATTAACACTGAGGTACGACTTTAAGATGTATCAAAGAATTCTGATCCTTCGGCAATGCTACAGCACTTTGTGGCTCAGGTCAGCTCTCTTTTCCAGGGCGCTGGGCAACCAGCGAGGCACCAGGAGGTCGTGGGGGTCTTCAGAGAGTTCTCTCTCCCGCTCACCCTCCTGCTTGAGCAGAACTACTAGAGAGGTGGATGCTTCCTAAGCCTTCCAACTCAGTGTCTATGTTTTTGTCAGCTGTTTTTTTTTTTGTTGTTGCTGTTGTTAGGAGATTTCACCCAGAGTGTGCTGGCAACTTATTTATTAAAGATATATTAAAATTTATTAGTAACGTAATCCACACATTAATTAAGATTGTACTACTACTACTACAGTTATTTTGAACTTTATACTGAAGGATATTTTTGATAGAAAAATGTCCTAGTCAGTCAGGATGTATTGTAGCTGGTATTAAACTTTATCCCCAGTTTCAGACAAAAATTTGAAATAGAGAGGATTAATTTTAGTGACATTTTTGAGACGTAAGTTGTTGACTATTTTCCTAAGGGAAAGCAAAGTTGCACAAAAAATGGAGCAATATCCCTTCTGCTCCTTGTTGACATTCACTGTTTTCCAAACTGACAATTTTCTTGCTGTTCCACTTGGCATCACACGGTTTAACGGTAGGTTTGCACCAACCTACATGTCACTGGGAAAAACACTTTCCAGACACTTGTTTCCCAGTATTTGATTTCTTAAATCCTAACTTTGGCTATATTGTAAAAGATACAATGCTAGGGCCCAGTATAGCACCTAACACAGCAGAGCTCCAACTGCTTGTTATCTTACGCGCATCGTAGTTAGGCACAGGGCAGATTTTCACACACAGCAATAAGAACATCAGTTTGCTTTAAATGGAACAATAACTTTGATTAGCACTCCTGCTATAAAGTTCACTCTCTCACTGAGTAAAATGTCAGTGCCCTTTTCATCACTGAGTAGAAAACAGCCTATTACAGCCAAAGCCAAACTTGCAGCATAAATTAATTTTCATCTCACTCATTTAATAACACATTTAATAACAAAAGAAGAATAACTCAAAGAGATGCTACTACACGTGCTAAACTTTAAAAATACCAGTGGCATTAGGGAAATAACAGTCCCTATCTTGTTTCCAGTGGTAATCTTTCAGTTAAGCAATTGTTACACCTGTGCCTCAGCCACAAATGGAGGACTGCATGTGAGGTTATGGAATGAAAGCAGAGGTGTTTCCACTCACCCGGTGCTTGCCCATCCAGAGTCACTGGAGGTGTCTTGTTGTCAAGCAGTTCACAGTTGCTAAGCTTTTCATAAGCTGCAGGTCACAGGTAGATCCCTGCTTTTCAGGTTGTGTTTTTGCAGAAAGTGCTTGGGCACGGCTGTGACTCTGCTTGGTGTCCTGCAGCCTGGCAGCCCAGCAGCTGTCCTGGGCTAAGCTCGTGTGCGCTCTTCCTTGATGCGAGCAGGAGCAGCAAGCGGGGCAGCCTGTCCCAGCCTGATGGCGTTCTGGGACAGAAGAACTGTCACACAAAGTCTGTGGGCAACCTTTAGCTCTTATTACTTAACTGTATTGGAAAATTAATGTGTATAAGATAATGCACTTCATGTTCACCACATAAGGTTGGGTCCTTCTATGGACACAAATTTCCTTTGACAAGATAGTCTCATTCCCCTGTAAGCTTAGTTGATTTTGAAATGCCTCTTAGCTGTTTAGGAAAGAACAGCTTTTGACCTTAAGAAAGTTACTGAGGCACAGCTGAACCAAGTCACTTTGTGCTGGCTGACCTCAAGAGCGGACTTTCACCCGCTGGGATTTTCAGCCCAAGGGACTGCAGGGCAGCGTATCTCACATCTCTTTTTCTTACATCTTGTGATAAGTGTGTAGTAAAACTCTTCTAAAGTTGTGTTTGCCTGTGAATAATCTTATTTTGATCCAAGCTCTTTTCCTCAATAACTCAGGTACAGGTTTTTGTGGCAACAGATCCAATTTCAGAAGATGCAAGAAAAATCTGTCTGCTTCCTTATGGCAAATGATCCTACAGAACTCTGTAGCTCAGCTATGAACTGCCTATTACTACTTTGAGCTGTTAAGATTGAGGTGTAAGTGACCTTGAAAATAAGTAATCTCTCGAGACTACCTTCCCCTCACCCTGACAATTTCTCACTGGCTTCACCTGTGCTGGCCCTGGCTGTGCCTGGCTGCATTGTGGTCTTGCTACCTGGCATCATATCACAAACTTTCCTAAATCTAATAGACAAATGGAGTGACAAAATGCAGTCTGACAAATAGACCCAACATGCTTTTAGAAACCAGGGGGCAGGCCACTGAGTAAGGGAAGGAGGCAAGATTTAACTTGTGCTTAGCCGTCATAGACAACTGATACACAAGATATTTCAGTCAGCACAACAGCTGAAAATGCAGCGGGGCAAGAGCCCAGCCAAGAACAAAGATTCCTCTGAGGTTCCAGGAACGTTACTTGAATGACCTGAACTATGTAATCTGTGACAATTTTGCTAGTTTTGCTGAATGCGTGACATCTGCATATAGCATAAAAATGCATTTTTAGAGAAGAGGTAAGTTAACGCCGTGAGTAGATGACATCAAAAGATATTTAACTCTGAACTTCTCCACGGGTTTTCCTACAGCTTGGGAGGAGAAACATAGGTATGGGGTATGGTTTTGACACTTACCTTTAAGGAATACTCGTCTGAATATTAGAGGCCACAAAATGCTGTTGAAAGATAAAATGCAGCAGCTGAATGCCTGAATGAAAAAAGAAAATTTAGAATGAGGAAAAAAAACGTTACCCATGATAACAGACATAAAACGCACATACAAATAGTGCTCCCCAGCAATCCGTCAATGAAATGTATGTGGATAACCAGAGCATCCAGAATGTAAGAGAAGATGCAGCCCTCCTCAGGCCAGGGGCCATAGCAGGGCTGGAGAAGAGGCTTCTCCATGGGACAGTGACCACAGAAGGTCTTCTCACTGGCTATGACAGCCTGACTTGAGGGGAGCAACCTCTGATCCAATTTACCTAGTCATTTTTATCTATCAATGGCAAACAACTTAGATTAAAATTACTTGTGGTGTTAAGGAAAAAATTGTGTTAGTTGCCTCCTTTGGTTACAAAGCACTCTTATTTGCAACAGATGATATAAAAAGAACTTGTGCTTAACAGCCCAGAGCCCTCCCTCACCCAGGAGCTCTGGGACTGTCTTTTCCGCTGCCTCTTTCTGCCCATCCTCCTCCCAGGTTTCCACACTTTCGTCTGTACACAGGTTCCCTGTGTCCTGATTTGATGCAGGAATGCTGTTGTTAGTGGGATGTTTGAGTGTGCGTTCTCTTTCCTCAGGGCCCATATCCTGGCCTGACTTGTGTCTTCTCCTGGGCAAACATCTCAGTGTCATGGGCAGCTTAGAAATTCACTGTAGAAGTTACAAAATAGTTGCAGCAAGTAAGTGAAATACACCAAGTAAGAGAAAACGGTCGTTTCTCTGTAAGTTTCTCACTCAAAGGAACACCATACTTCTAGTACTGAAATACACAGCAAGAAGAATGAAGTTGCAGGTTTAGTGTTAATACAATATTGGAAATAAAAATACATCCTTATCATGAACATACTAAGTAAAACAAGATTTGTGTGAAAACAATTGTCTTTTAAAATTTAAATTTTGGAAGACTTTCAGAGTTTTATTTTGTCCATAATGTCACCTGCACACCTAAAAATATATCAGATCTTTAAAGAAAACGATAAAAATTATTTATCGTCTGAGAATATTCAGTGAAAAAAGAAGCTTGAATGGTGTTGAATTGTTCCAATCCAAGTCAATGTTAAGCTGCAACATTTTGTCTGCAAATTTTATGACTTTTGCTTATTTTCTGATGTACACACTGCTGTTAGCTCACAGTAAACTGAAGCTGAATGTGAGCATGTATAGAAAAGTTCTGTCTCTGCATAGGCTGCTAAGTAAACACTTCTTTTTTGCCTAATCAGATCAACTGCAAAATGTTCATATTGCAGTGATAATTCAAAAATAGTTTATTTTTGTGGAAGCAAAATATCATACTACACAGCGTTTCCACATTGTGAGTTCACATATCTTTGTTAGACTTTGGTATTCCGCTTTTGAGTTTTTAAAATACTTCATTGTATAATTATATTTACATTTAATTAAAAAATGTAAGACTTCAACTATTTTCATTCTTTAAATCATTAAAGAAATATCTGCTATAATACAGAATATTAAAAAGTCCAGTAGTTAGGAATTTACTACAAATTTATTCCCTACTAATGTATTGAGTGTGATTTAAGGAACGTAAGTCCTATCATTATCTATGCTTAATAAAAATAGCCTCTGCACTCTTCCTGTGTATGACTACCAAAAATATTTGCCTTTAAGATTCTACTTTCAAGTCTAATACAAATTTCAAAAGAATTTGTATTTACTGCTCTTCATAGCTGCACTCAGTTCTAAGTTTAGCTGTTATGATGCATTTTAAAGCATGAAGGCGGTAAGAATCCTGTTAGATCAAATGCAGAATAAATGCTCATAAGCTAGATAATTCCCCTAACTTATTAGGGACAGTAGATGTTCAAATTCTCCCCTGCCCCCTGCCCTGCCATTAGATGAGTCTGATTTTAGCATGTAACAGGAATGCAGCTGGGAGAATTAATGCCAATTACCTATAAAAATGGATATGTAATTTTGACACCTAAATCATTCAAGAGCAAGCATTCTTAATATAAAATTAGACCAATAAATCAAGGGGCTTTGTCATGGCTGCTCATCACGCTCATACTCCAGAAAGGAACACTCACACTGCATGGTACAGGAGAGCTGTATGTATTGCAAGATACAGCATCTGAAACAACCCTTCTTCCTTCAGCTTCCTGACTGCACAGCTGTGATTGTATCCTTCTGCCTATCTGACCCCCTTAAATTAAACTGCATTCACCCAGAGATGACTGCAAACTCTGAGAAGATTAATTTGATTAAATTACATGTATTCTAAAATTCTGCACAAAAGAAAAACACTAAGAGACGAGCAGTAATGGTTAAGAAGAAATGCGCTGGAATTAAAGATGGTATTTTTTACATCCAAAATATTTTCTCTTTAAGATACATTCAAACGTAATGTGAATTAAAACAAGTTCTGTCTTTGATTACTTTCCAATGATCTAGTAGCAAAGTGAACTTCAGGAAATAATGCGTTTTTGAAATTTTATCTCTTTATCAATGTGTAGTTTAGCTTCTAATAGCAGGCAAATTACCACTCTGATTAGACAGTTTTCAGAGCACTCAAGTTTCTAAAATCTCAGCATTCTAAAACATCTAAACTGCAGATTCAATTTCTAAAATTAAAAAGAATATCATATATTAACTTACTGGTGGAAAAAAGCAATAAAGTAGCCACAATTTCAGCTTTAAAGATTTTTACAGCTACATTTTTCATTATGATTTATTTTCTCAAACATGGCGTATAAAGCACTTCTTTTGTTTCTCATTCTTCAGTCTGAATTGAATATTCATTCCTGCTGAATTAGATTCTTCAAAGTATGTAATAAGCTGATTCTTTGATGTTAATTTTAACAAAGGTGATTTTAATTTTACAGCATACGAGGGAGCTTATAAATAGTTGTGATGTTAAATAGGAAACCCAGGGAGCAATATTTATCAAGAAACGTGGTAAAATGCATACAAAATGCAGAATGCTTTGGACATATTGCTAATAGTAAATTCTTTTTTCTGGTTAGCTACAGCAGCTGGTGATTCTTCAGTTTACAGGTACAGTATCAGCAGCATAGCATTTATTTTGTGACAAAGGAATATAAGTTGCCTTGGAGATTTTTAATTAACTCTTCTCCTGTAGCCCTGCCTGCTTATCATTTCAGTAGTTATTTAAGCTTCACATCAGATTTTGGATATTGTTCCTCAGAAACGTCTTTTTAATCTCCCCAAATTAGCATTTCAGCAAAATAATGTTTCCATAGTGCATGACTTTTTAAAGGTACAGTTAGTATTTGCAACCATTAACACAGCCTTGAAAATTAGAGGAATCTTAAAAAGGGGAACTTGTATGAATTCTGCAACTGAAACGAATAAATATTCTGAACAAGAGAATTCATGGTGATTACTTTTCCATCTTCAATCAGACTGAGATTCTTTATAACATTTTATGATTTCTCCCACTCAATAAATTAAGGTGTTCAGAAAATTTCTGGATTAATTGAGATTATTCAGACTAACTTATTTAATGCAGTATTTGCATTTAGCAAATAAATGTACCTTGCAGAACTTAATTAACTTGCTCACTGCCATTTTAGAATGGTTAATTCTCTGAGCAAATGGGGCGAACATATATTAATTTTCTTTTTTTGGCACATTAATATAGGAGAATAAAGTTGGAAGAGGCAGAGAATGCTACTAAAGACAGTCATCCCTAGATGTCAGAAGACGTTTCCCTGTACTGCTGTTTTTAAAATTACGAAATTTATTGTCTTTGGACCTGTTAATGTCATTCAACTAGCAGCCAGGTTTTAGGACCTTTTTTTTCACCGAACGGATCATAAATGTCATAAATGCTTCCAAGAATATAAGATTGGAAGCTTTTCCTACCTTGAAAATGGAAGGATGGGTTAAAGCAAATATGATTTACAGGTACAGGGTTAATGCCGTAAGCTAGAGGGAGCTCCGCCACAACAAAATAAAAAGGTTCAGCTTCATTTATCAACGTGCTTTCCTGGCTTTGTCTGCTTCTGAACATGAAAGACCCAGTTTTATTGCAGATATTATCTACACCATTCTGTGATATGAATGTTATTGTTTAAACTGTTGCTGAGACATAAAACAGCTGAAACCCTCCACCAGCACCATATTTATGCCAACCCTTTTGACAAATATACGGTCAGCAGTCACTGGTTATATTCTCTTTTTGTTCGCCATCACTGCCTTTGTCTTCATCATAATACTCAGCCATCTTTAATGAAAACACATTTATAAATCCGGAGTGCAGGTATGCTTCGGGAACTGATCTTGTACCCTTAATTGTGCAAGTTAATGTCCATCAGGTGTGAAAGAATTCTGGACAAACCCCAAGCTCTGCATCTGCAGATGCTAACATCCTACTGCTTGAATTATTTCACAGTGCTCTTTCCAAAGTAATTTACACCATCAATTCATCCTACTGAAAGCCTATTTTAATCCACAACCGGGCTTAAAAAGTGATCAGCAAGTTGAGGTTAGTATGACTTGCTTGTAAAGGAAGTGTGGCTATTATAACTGGAACATTAACAATCTGCATCTGGAAACTGGACATCCTGGGCACAAAGCAATCCACTAAAAGCCCCAATAATTCTATACTAAGCTTGCTGCTCATTCTGTAGTATTGGCAAAAGGACAGTATTTCTCCACTATTATTATTAGATAAAATTTCAGCATGGAAATGATTTTTTTTCTAGTTTATCTGCATCCCTACCTCACCACTGTGCACTGAAATTTCCCAGCCTACCTTTGAGATTCTTCTTGCTTACCTCCTGTTCTTTGATCTAAACAGACTGTATTGTGCTAGTCATAGCGACGGTAAGAATCCACCTAATGTCTTCTCACCAACTTTTGTTAACAAAATACCACTTCACAGAGAAAGCAATAGATGAAGCCATCAAGGTTGGGTCGTGGCTGAGTGAATGAACTTTATTTTGTCTATATAGGATGTATATTTCATGGTGAATCATTTATTAAATTAATTTTGCATATTTCCTATTTCTGGAATACCTACAAGCAAATTATGATCTCATTCCAGTTTATCTTTTGTGAATTTTAAAAGCTTTAAAATGTAATTGGCCAAATCTCTTGTCCTTCTGCATCAGCACAAGAAAATATGTTGGTTAGCCGCAACATTCTCCTATCAGAAAATAGGAATAAAATCTTCAAACATCATTGCTGCAAACGTTCTCCCAGTATAAATTTTAAATTGGGTTTCAGTAGATGCTGTAAAGAGTACTGCAACAATTACTGTGTATCAGCTTGAAGCACAACACCTACTAGACTTCACCTCATTTCTCGGAAAAGGCCCGAACAAGGATTAGAACTGGGCCTGGTGTCAGCTTAGGGAATTGTTTTGTTCCACAAAACCACTTTCCTGTTTGTTTCCACTAAGATAAAAGATCGGGATCCAAACTGATGCATGAATCTGCAACGTGCCTCTTATTCTGAGTGACAGGACTGGCTTTACCCACTCATTCTGAACTCTGTGACAAACAGATGGCTGATAATGAAGCTCAGGAATAGGAAAAAGCAATAATGCCTTCAGTTGTCTTTGGATCTCCATTGGTAGTCTCAGCAGAGAAAATAGTATGTTTGATCTCGCAGCACGATCAAGTCGGAATAACACTGTTGAGCTTGATTCAGACCTCTGGTAGCACTATAGAGTATACTTTGGTGTTACAATGATTATAAATTAGATCATACTTGGATACCAAGGAACAAATGAATAAAAGGCTAAAACAATTTCTGTAGACCCCAGTAGATATGGAGAGCTAAGGGGAAGTAAGTAACCCATGATCTGTTGTTTTTCAGTCTCTGCAGCCCTCATGAGCCCTAGACTTTCAGCTTGAAGCTAATGAGAACCTTACAAGGCATCTGAAGGTGGTAACTGGGCACAGGATATCCAGATGGAAACAGTGGTGTTGAAGAGCATAAGCTTTGCAGCAACTCCTTGTTCAGGTGAAGTCCAGTGGATTTCTTGATCAGAGACCAAGATAATGAAAAAAAAAATTAAATGCCTGCTTAATGTGCTATGCGTTATGACAAGGTGAAAAAAAAATATGTTCATGGTGTTCTTAAATTATTGGATGAGCATGAGCATAATTGCCAGGCTATCTCAAGGAATATTCAATTCTCCTGGAATTATTTTGTATATACTTTAGTTGCAAAGTGGATAGAAAGCTGAATGTGCTCTTGTATATGATACCCTGTTTTAGAAGCCGTGTCCAGTGAAATCCAGGCTACTACTACTACTACTGCTACTGCTACTACNAAAGCAATTCTCTTGTTCTTGGGTAATGAAGGAATAAAAATATATGATGGTCTTTCATTTGGAAGCAGCACTGCTTTCCTTTAGCTGTCTGTACCATGGAAGAGCCTCTGTTATGGTATCATTATTGCATACTGGTTCCTGTGACGCGTTTATTACACAGCACCTCCTGCTCTGGAAAAGTGGAGGAACCCATGTGTGGTAGATGTTGCACCAAAGACATGCAACATTCTCCTCTTCCATTACTGTTACTCACAGGAGAGCTGCTCAAGAGTGGGTACCAACAAAGTTACGTAGTGTTGCTTGTTTGTTTTATTATAGACCCTTAATATTTTCAGTCTCCTGGGAAAGAAATGGTGAGTCCATGTTCCAGCCATAATGGTGTGTGATGGCTTTGCTACTCCATGGGGAAATAAAAATCATGGTATTCCCAAAAGTTAGCTGCACCAGGAGGAGGTAGATGTTTCAAAAGGAAAGATCAGATCTTGTCTACCCTATTCATTACTGATTCAGAATGGGGGTCTTGACTTAGTGAAGAGTGCAGGGCCAGGGTCCCAATAATGTTCTGCTCATGCAGAGACCTTTCTGCATGCTGGGTGGTACAGCTCTGCTCCTGATCCTGGTGGAAGGTGATGAAAGTTTTAGCAGTGATGTTAGTGTAAGGACCACTCTTAACTGTTACCTGCATACGGGTCAGATCTTTGCCTTGTGGGGATTAATGGAAAGATCACTATCAGCTTTGGAAGGCTCTGGAGCAGGCTCTGTATGAGTGGCAGGTTCTTCTTAATAAGTATGCAAGAAATGTGTATCCTTCTGAGAACTCTGACTACAGAACTGACATTAATTTACAGGTCAGGACATTTATTTTCAGCAAGATGTCTGAACTTGTTTCTTAAAGGATTTTAATTTCTGTAACACAAAAGCAAAGTACTTAATAATTTGTAAATATTTCCAAGCATCACATGAGAAAAAACATTTGTTTTGAAAGTCTTTTTTCTTTCCCTGTTCCTATCTCAACTTGAAATAAACTCACACTTTCCAATGCAGATGTTCTAAAGAAAAATATGTTTTGTTCAGAAGTAGCAAAACAAAACTAGTGCTTTCTCAACATGTTAGGGCTGCTTACAGTAATGTTTACTGACATCTGTCCTGAGACTATCACCTCCTTATTCTCCTGCATTCCCTTAAAATATATTGGAAAAGCAGAACAAGATATCACAGTGTTGTACCTCTAATAACCATTAAAGCCTTTTATCTGTGATAATCTCTCTTTGGGTTTTTGGGTTATTTTTTTTGCTTCATTTGCTATTTAATATTAAATATTTCAATATTTACATGCTCTTACTGGCTTTATGAACAAACATGCAAGAAGCAATTCTTAGAATTCATTACCAGAGCAGAGATGATAGCCATCACTTTGGTGTCACAGTAACCAATAGCGAGAGGCAGACTGTAGCTGTATGGTCTGAAAGGCTTTCTTAATGGCAATTGTAAAGTTAGCTTGTTGACAGTCTTCAGTTTGTTTTCCTGGATTGCTGAAAAGTCCTGCTCAGCACCTTTGTGAACTGCCTAAAAACAATAAAAGAAGCTTTTGCACTGTGTTTGTTTCTCTGGCATATATGATACTGCCTTTGCCTCCTGATCCAACCACTTGGGATGCAGCATTCATAATGCAGGTTTCCTGTCATACTGGCACCTAGCAGGTTGCCATAGTGACAGACATAAGAAACATCACTTCAGAAATGTTGCTTTATTAGAGTTAAAGTGCACTTTGAAAAAGGATCCAATTTCAAGTTATTCCCCGTGTTTTATACAAGAATAAGCAGAATTATTGGTTTCTACTAATAAGAATTATTTTGAACCTACCCATCCCCCAACATATATTTAAAAATGTATTGCGATGCACTGTATGCTCTTTGCACTACTTTTAAGCAAAAAGGCTAGTGGTCCTCCATCTTTATCTCCCACAGTTCATACAAACATACACTGCTTTGCTCCATTCAGAACTGTCTGCTTCCAAACGGAGCTAGAAGTGTTAAGTCCCTGCCTCCTGTGACATGCCCTGTCTTTTATTTATAAGGAGCATCTTACTTCAGACTCCATCGATTTTGTTCACAATAATATGGAAGAGACACAGGGGGACATCTTGGGAGATTTCCGAAGTATTCACACCTATGTTACGTTCCGAAAAATTAATCAAGTAACAAGCACTTTGCAAGCAGCAGAGCTGCCTGGCAGGTCTGTGCTGAGCAAATCTCTCAGATCTAAGAGGGGCTTCCCCACATGAATGCAAAGCCTATGGAGATTCAAGCTGAAAAGCTCATCAGCCGTGCCCTCACCCTGCAGTGCAGGCTCCATCACACAGCTGGGGCAGCCCTGAGGCTATCAGCATCCATTTCTCCACTGATTAAACCTATCCCCACCATTTTGCCTAATAAATAAGATTAAAGGGTGTGCTGATGAGGGGGAGGAGCTGGGGCACAGATTAGAAACAGGTGAATGGATGGTCTGTAGGAGGAATGTTTAGCCCCCTGAGAGCCTTCCGGCCAGGGCTTCTTCCTTGCATGCAGGTGAGTGGGTGGTTGGACTGCCTCCTCCCTCCCAGTGCCTGGCTCCAGCAGGGCTGTCTGCCAGCAGTGAGGAGCATCCCTCCCTAATGCACCACCGAAAGGCCTAAGGTATTTCATTATTGCTAATTGAAGATGTACTTTGGAGATGATGTGGGTTGCTGTGTATGGCCTAGTTCTGCTCATACAGAGAAGCATTGCAGTGTACCTGAGGCAGACAATCATGAACACAGAGAAATCTTCACTTGGAACTTTTTCCTTTCCATTCCCTGTTAAATATCACTTTGCTGTATGAAAATGGGAAACAGTTAAGCCAGTTTGAAAGTACATTTCATAACCCGCAACTATTGCTAGCTCTGTATTTAAAACACTAAGCTGAGCCTGCCAGAAAGAGCCTGTTCTACTCCAATAACTGAAAGCTGTCCTGTCTGGAAATTCCCTTATAGGAGAACAAGTGACAATTATTAATAATATTGTGATCAGTTGATCGACTGTGTAACAAAAGAGGAGTATGGGCTAAAACATTCCTATTACAATAAAACAGAGCTTAGATCGATGACTCAGATTTTACAGGTTGTTCTTTGACAATCCATTTCTTTTGTAGATGTCTGCAGAAGTCGGATGTAGTATTCAAATCTGTGCATCTAGTTACATTTGTGCAGATCATTCATACTAAGTAGTTACAAAGTGCTAACTTCAAACCTATCCAGCATGCTCCTTCCAAAGTGTACTGTCCAAATGAGATCCCTTCCTAAGAGAGCAGCCTTGCTGTCTAACAGCTCTTTTATTTCCAGCTGCTGTGACCCTTTGCTTTCTGGGCTGTGAACTCTAATGAGTTACTCTAAAATTCCCACGGTGAACTCCATGCTGTGAATGCCAATGGTCTTTCTATTAGGGAGATTAGACTTCTTATTTTACTTTTTTGCTTATTTCTCATCATTCTACATTAAGTAGACCTGGATGTACTTCCAATTATTTAGGACAGAGCTTCAAGTACCAATACAAGCAATAAGCACTAGCATTGGATTAGTTCTTGTCTTGGATAATTTTATTTTCCTGTCTGTCAGTTTGCAAGTGGGGAAAGAAGTAAATTTAAGTGTAATGCTCTAGCCGTGTTATGTATCATCATGTGAGAAAGCAACATCACTATCTGTTGATGCAAAATTCTTCATGGTTTTCCTTTGAAGAGAAGCTAACACAGGTTTCCACAGTGAAGTGTGAAAAAGGTGTTATCTTCACATCTCAGTCCTTTCAAGAGATTGTCACTGAAATGATGGTCTGCTCTCGAAAGAGTCATAAGATCCTGAGCGTGTAGGAGCTGAACCCTGGTTCCAGATCTCATTTTCATACCTCTCATGCTGATATTGGTTGTATTGACGTAAACCGACGAAGATTCAGTAAAGTCACAGAGACATGAAACTGCATACCTTGGGGACTGAGGCCAAAAGTTCACATCCAAGCCTCAGAATTTTGTGTTAATTCAGGCCTGTCAGCACCATCACCAAGTGGATGTCACTAGGCAGTCATAGACTGAGAAAATAAATGGTTAACATGAAAGTATGGAGCAGTAAAAAATATTTTTTCTATGATAATTCAATTCAGCATGATTTTTAATTTCCAAGACATGTCAGAAAAAGTATTTTCTATAAAAAAAAAAAAAAAAAAAATAACTTCTAGCTTATTTAAAAGCCAGAGAGAATTTAGCTTGGATTAAATTAATGAATTTTTTTCTTTCTTTTCTTTTCTCTTCTCTCTTCTCCCTCTCTTTCTTCTCTCTTCTCTCCTCTTCT
>WBMW01005925.1:0-49111 GCA_013396635.1 Penelope pileata
AAGATGATGAGGGGCCTGGAGCTTCTCCCATACAAGGAAAGGTTGAGAGACCTAGGTCTGTTCAGCCTGGAGAGGAGATGACCGAGAGGAGATCTCATCACTGTTAATAAATATCTAAAGTGTGGGAGTCAAATGGGTGAGACCAGGCTTTTTTCAGTGTTTTCCAGTGATAGAACAAGGGGCAAAAACTGAAACATAGAAAGTTCCATACAAACAAGAAGAACTTTACTGTGAGGGTGACAGAGCACTGGAACAGGCTGCCCAGAGAGGTTGTGGAGTCTCCTCCTCCGGACACTTTCTTGTGCAACTTACTGTAGGGAACCTGCTTTAGCAGGGAGTTTGGACTGGATGATCTCCAGAGGTCCCTTCCAACGCCTGTGATTCTGTGTAAACTGTGCTCTCAATTATTAGAAAGAAACAGCATTGTCAGACTTTGCCCCGAAAATGATCATTACCCTATCACAATTTGAGTAATGACTTTGGCAGTAGTAGTGGCATAAAGGATGTACCGCAGTCTGAAGAGCAGCGAGAGCCCACGTGAGCACTGACACAAATCAGGAACTTTCAGATTAAAAAAGCACTGGTACACACTGGTCATCTCGTTATTTATATCACGTTCCTCTTTCATGTTAACATACCAAACCCAAGCACTTTCCTTCTTATGAAAGCAGTCAGAAGTCACTGGAAATGTACTGAAGGAGGCGTGAATGATTTGGTACTATGCCCTTTAGGCAACTATAATTTGAAAATTATGTCAATAATGTGTTCACAGGAGACACCCTGACACTTCAAATACTTTTTAGAAGCTATTTTTAAAGCAGCAGTTTAGAGGAAGTAGCGTGTTGTGTTGCCAGTGTGAGGCCTTACAGTGCTCTGCAGCCCCCAGCTGCAAAACACCACCCCAAGCAGTTCTCACATGGTGGTATTCCTCACCTACACAATTTAACACTCCACAGTAAGTGGAATATTGTTGTTCTCTGTGTATCAGCTTCTTCTCTTTGTAACAACAAGGAAAATAACAATACAGTCTTCACAAAAGAGACAACGTACTCTGTTGTACAGCTCACCAGCAAAGACTTCTGCATTGCTCTTAATCCTCCTAGAGATTACCTCCACTGCAAAAGTTGATTTGGGTAAGCGTATTCTTTTTGGTCCACTTGAACTGCATTGGCACAAGTGAGTAAATACTTTCCAAAACAATGCTGAGCTAAATGGCATAATTTGATTAGCAGCAAAGAGTGACCAGATCAAAACTGATTACAGTTTTGTAATCAGTTAGCAGTACAAAACTGCTACATCTTCACTGCATAGCCAGTTCCAGCAGTTGACCATCAAAATGTTTAATATCAAGTAGGATTTAGGTTTGCTAAATGCTTGCCTACAGGTATTTGTGCATCTCTTCATAATGGAATGAAGATTCATTTGTAGTATCAGCAGGCATATCCATGCTAGCTTTATACCACTGAGAGCAGTAGGACGTAGTAGCAATGACTTGCAGCCAAAGCCCCACTACCTACCCTGGTCTGTGCCACCCCATCTTCACTGCTGCTGTTACCTTCTGGAGCTACCTTCAAGCGAAGGTCTGCTTTCCTCCACTGCCCGCTGCATTTTTACAAACCCTTTGGATGGGATAAGTAGTGAACTCAGGAGTAGGTAGCAGACCTTACTCCAGCCTGGTGCCTGTTGCAACTTAATAAGCACAGACTTAAATAACATGGTGCTAAATCATTCTTTGTGGTGTAAGCCTACAGTCTTCTTCAGTGAATTCCACTTGCAGCATCAGACATCACCGGCAGGCAGCTCGTGGCCCCACGCCTACCAAATGGTCCACTGCAAAAGCGCTGGGGCTGAAGCTGGGAGCCACCTCCCTCTGCTCTACACGCATGGTTTAAACACAGCTCTGCATGTAGGCCCTCTCTTACACAAGTGAGTTTCACCCATTGTTCTTAAATATATTTTCCCTTAGTTAATTAAGCAACATCTTTGTAGAAGAGACCTAAAGCCCCGCAGTGCATAGCCTCAGGGGGGCTGAGGCAGTCTCCTACTAGAAAATTGTGGTGATTATGTAAAAAAAGCACCTCCCCGGTGTCTGATCCAGCACATTCCTCGCTGCTCTTGAAATTCAGAAAGATTAGTCGTCAGCACAACGTCTTCAGCACGAGGTCCCTAACACCCTGCCCTTCTCACTGGCACCTCTACTGGGCAGAGAGGGGTATAGCAGCCACCCCCGAAAATAATAAATAAATAAATGAAAAGGTTGAGCAGCTGACCTGGAGGTGGGAATGATGAATTTTGTCTTCTTTGGCTCACAAAAATAAAATGG
The DNA here is from genome assembly GCA_013396635.1 of Penelope pileata. Classification (NCBI taxonomy): domain Eukaryota; kingdom Metazoa; phylum Chordata; class Aves; order Galliformes; family Cracidae; genus Penelope; species Penelope pileata. The sequence continues at coordinate 2,324 of WBMW01005925.1, forward strand.
AATGATTTTGGCAATTACATTTTATGTGGGCGTTGTTTCCATTTCGTCAGTCTAAAAAAAGGCGAATGTAATAAAGAGTGCGGGGTTGCTTGCTCTTCAGTTTGATTTCTTCCTTTTTTTTAGTCTGTAAAAACGTGTTCAAGCTCACTGGAAAATTTCAGTATTGCAACAATATTTAAGAAAGCATTAAATTCTATACATATGCTAAGTTTAGAAATGAGTAATTAAAATAGTTTCAATGCCAGAATTCCTCTGCCAGTTAAAAAACGTCTTTTTCTCCTGTTGCTGTAAGAAAAATCTATTGAAATAAGGAGTCTGACCGTACTTGAGAAATTACAGGCAATGAGGCTTAAATGATCTTTTGATTAAATCCAAAGGGCTGACACTTGACATAGTAAGAATATCCTCCTTCTGTCAAGCCTCTTTCACTTACAGTCATCGTGCCTGGAACACTAGTAGTTTAAAATATTACTGTGAATGAAGTGTGATTTTGAAGCTGACTGAATGTGAAACTTTTTTTTCTATTTTGCTTTCTACAGTGAAATTTCATTCACCATTGGCATTCCTGACCTGCCCATGTGACAAAGTATTAATGTGAAACAGCTATCCTCAATTTTCTCTTATGCAATGCATTATGCAATACAGGAGGCTATGCCATATTTTTGATGTGTGTGATTTTATTCCAGAACCTGAGTGCTTTTCAAAGAAAACTGGTCATGTCAGGTTTATTGCGCATTACAAAGTTGCAGCTACAGTGCCATATAACAATAGTGACAAGCCAAATGTTTCTGCTGCAGTTTCTTCTTTCTCCTTGATGTTTCTAGAATCTAGGCTTCTGCCACGGTGTTCATTAACGCTTCTTCATGCTGGAAGTAGTGAAACAGAGTCTCAGGACTCTGCATTTGAGAAATGAGAGTATTTAACTTCCCAGATAACCTGTTTTGGTTTGGTTTGTTTTCCCCCAGAAAAGTAAAATTTAATTGGAAAATTGTTCTAAAAGCTTACGTTTCTTTTATTCTTTTATCTTTAATGAGATTTTGTACTATTAAGTAGCTCTGGAAGTCAGGTCATTGATTATGAAGTCATTCATTCTGAACTTTGGAAACATCTCTATGGTCCTTGGGCAGATGTAAGTCTTCAGACTCTGTAATAGGTGATCCATCAGACGGTGTTGGACAGTGAGTCGTGCCAAAGCCTCTGAACATGGGTACTCTCTCCACAAGCAGAGAAGATGGGAACTGAAAAAAAGGAGCAAGAACAGCCACTCTCATTGGGTTCAGAAATACACGTCCCTCCTGAGCTCTCCTGGCCTGCAGAGCCTGCTACTTCTGCAGCAGACAGGGACGCACCAGGGCCAAGACACCTGAGCAAAGCGAGCTCTAACTAAATGGCCAGTGAAAGAGGTAACTAGACTGCATAAGAAGAACTAAATTCAGAGATGATGATTTTATGTGATTCCTACTCTTGAGAAAATGTTGACAATTGTGCTATGTAGCATGCGCTTACTTATCAGATTGAAACCTGCATTTCCCCTTAACCTCCCTCATCCTAGCTGCTAGGATAGAAAGCATAACTCCTTGTACTTCCCTTCTTTCACCATTCTCTTGATTTACATTAACAAATTTGTTCTGGCCTCATGAAAGTAAACCAGTCAGACAACCAGCAGAAGGATACGTTGCCTGTTTGTTATCTGTGTTTTTTAATGACCGAAGTACAACTTTCAGTTACATTAGTAACCATTTTCAGTCTGGAGCTAGTGGTAGCCTGCACTGCAGGCTCCCTGTTGTTTATATCTTATCAACTATTGTATTTTTTATTGGCATATCTATTTGTCTATGCATGCTCTCTAAACATAATCCCTTCCGATAAAGTCGAGCAACAGGAACATGATAAAAGGACATTAAAATAAACCTCAAACACTGAATTTTACCAGAGGTGAGACTCGCTTATTATTCATGCACTATTTCAAACTGTATCAAGCCATCATGGCAGGTGCCCTGGCCAAATTCAATGTCACCCAAACTGGGGGCAGCCAAAAATAACTGCTCACTTCATTCATTATGTCATCTTCGTGGCTATTCTTGCAAAATTTCTTTACATAAAAAGTTTGTGGAGTAGCCTAACAGTGAGTAAGGGTTGTGGAAACATGGGTATTTGCTGCAATCAGCACCGTGTTCTCCTTTTTTCTCTCTGTGGTGATGGCTCAGGATGTCTCGTTTATCTTTTTCTCTCTAAAGCTTCAGGGAATTCTATGCTTCACAGCAGTGTCATAACACATCTAAAGCAAGCACAGAAGCAAAGGTACTGCTTTAATGAAGAGGAGCTGTTTGATGAAGGTGAGCAGAGGAAGGTGTGAAAAAGATGATGATGCTGTTTGTGAGCGAGTCTGCCTGTGATGCTGTGGAGCAGCCAGCCTGCCTTGCTTGCTACTCAACAGCTACAAGATGATGAAAATCAATCACTCTACTCTCTACATCAAAGAACAAAAATAAAATCCACTCGCTTCAGTCAAAGGAGGAGCAGGCTCAAAGTGCAGAATAAAGAACTTCCTCATGTCCTTCAAAAGCACAGCCTGGGCCAAATGCAAAGCAGGAGCCTGTTTCTGTCCTATTCATCCCAGTAGCTCCAATGCTAGAAGATGCTCAGCATTTCTGAAAGATGTCAAACATTCCTGAGGGATAAGGGCTGTTCCCCTGGGCCGCTGGTGGCAGGGAACAAAGGAACAAGGAAGAGTCGGTGCCTCACAGCGGGGCTCAGCACCCTGAAGAATCAAGCCCTGGCTAAGGCAGAGGTCCTACAGAAAAAAAAAAAAAAAGGGAAGATGATCATTGGACTGAAGAGATCAAAACACATTTGGAGGAACCTCAGATCACCCCTTTCCTTGCAGAACACCGGTGTGCTGTGTGTGGCGCAGAACTGTGCGCTTGGTCGGCTCTTGCAGGCTGATCAGGGGATCAGGAGCGAAGGCACAGAGCTGAAATGGAGTGCTGGCAATCCACAGCTGGCACGTGGCCTACAGGAGCGGTTTGCCAGTAGCAAGGGTGGTTATTGGTGATACACCACACTGGTATTAAATGCGACTTACAACAAAACTCCTTACCTGGCTTAACTCTGCTACACGTGCAAAGTTTTCACGCTCATGTAGTTTCAGCGGTGTAATTACATTCTCATGAAAAAATATCCAGTGTAAACAAGCTCCTGGGGACCACTGCCAGATGACACAGGTCACAGCAGCTCTCATGTTGCTCAAATCTGTGTCCAAGGCCGGGCAGAGAATCAGACAGCACTGGGTCTTTTGCTGTGCTTAATCTTAGTGAAAGACTCCAGGGAATCTAACGTGGTATTTATGAGAGATCTCACGAGACTGATGGATGTCTTAAAGCTCCAGGTGAGAAGCCCACTGGAAAAGATATGTGGGTGGACTTGAAAACCACTATTATCTAGAAAAGTTCTCAATTTCCTTTGCATCCATGTGATACCACCTAAATGCGGACAGCCCTGACAGGACTGACACAAATTGCTGGCAGATAATCCCATCACAAAACGCCAGCCTTTCCACGCCAGTGCTCTACAGCAGAACTCAACACATGCCCTGAAATGAGCAGAACTGAAGCCCACAGCTCGACCATCTTTGAGATATGATGCATTTTTAGAAATATTTCACATACATGTATATGACGTCTACATTTCAATCTCTTTCTTTCAGAAACAACTTGTTCCACTCATCTGCCTCTGATATCAACACAGTGGTTCTGCTGTTTCAGTCCTGAAACCTCAGCCTTTATTTTTATTTCATTTTTTTCCCCTCTGTAAACAGCTCCTCTTCTCATACAATGCCTCCACAAGCTATTAGCTGCCTCCAATAGCTGGAAAGCAAAGGTTTTGCCTTGTGGGAATACAAGCAACATCACGCTGAAAACCAGACTGTGAAAATAGTGAGAGTGATGCCTCTCTGCACAGATGATAACTCCTCAGCTGCTGGAGGCAGACAGGACAAAGTTTCAGGAAACAAGCAGCTTTAGATATGGCCAGCTTCAAAACTTTCAGCTACATAAAGTAGGCAGATTGTCCAGAGAAATGCCTGTATAAAGGGCAAATTATTAAAGCTTTCTGATGAGTCAGGCTCATTTCCTCTGGTTGGTGCCACCCTGTTGGGGATGCAGGGCTTAACTCCTCCCGGTGCCTGCAACCTGAACCACGAGCTGTTTATCCCCTGCACCTTTGCCCCCATCATTACCCTCTCCACTGTGGCTGGGGACAGGACCCAAATCTGCAAACACTTCAGATGGGAAGCAGTACTTAGTCCTATGAACAGTCCCATTGACGTTTCACAATGCAAACAGCAGTAAGTGTCTGAAGGATCAGGTTCTGAGTGATTATGTGATTACAGGGACAGCAATTAAGATTCAAAACAATGCAGGTCATGGAAATGCAAATCACTCTGGTCTTTCCTAAAGTACTAAAAATCTCCAAATCAAACATCAGTACCTAAAATTAGATCTACAATCAAGTGACAGAGATTACGCAACATTCATTACAAGGTTTGCCAGGATTTTCAGGCCAAAAAAAAAAAGACCCGGAAGGGAATATAGATCCACTCATTAGGACTTCTAATATCACAGCGAGTAAATTACTTTTTAAAAACATCTTGCATTACAGGGAATATGTAATCTCAGGGGAACCAAACAGTCTCTGAGCAGCTTACACTTTTGGCTGCAGCCCAAGATACCATGAGGCACAAATCACACAAATGTCTCAGTTTGTGTAAATTCTGTGCTCAGCATCTGCAGGAGCTTGCCTCCTAAGTATAAAAAAACCTGGTGGAAGCTTTTTTTCTTTGCCCAAAATTCAAACGTCCTCCTATATGTTGTCAGACACACCAGAAAAATGATGGCTATTACTTAAATCTGATTTTTTTTGCGTCCCCTCACTGTACCATACATGTAATATATCTCGCATGATGTATTGTGTATTGACACTCAGTTCTAACATAACACCACCAAAAAAAAAGAATACAACTACAATGCCATGAGGATTTCTTCACTGTGAAGCCATTTTTTACCTCCTTCAAGGGCTTAAAGTTCTGTTAAAATTTAGATGTTTTTACCATGCAATTATTCTTCAGGACTTGAAATGTGATTATTTGGGCATTATAACAGCCTATAAATATTTAAAGCATGAAATCCCAAAGAGGGTTAATGTAACACAGGAAAGTAATATTAGAACTACCAGGGTGAATAGTGGAATGGAAAAATGGAAAAGTTTGAATATGTTCGAATATGGAATAATCTCCCAGTAAGACAGTGCTGATACTGCATTCCGTGACATTATTTCAGTGACAATCCCAGAACAGCATTCAAAATCTACTGTGTTAAAACACTGAGGAGAGACACATTAGAACACGAAACAGAATATTTGTGCGAACTGCTACAAACCAAATCTGTCACTTTGGTTCTAAGAGTAACGAGTTCATCATGGTCAGTGTATGCTATAGTTATAGTTAAATATACAGATATAGTTAAGTATCTGTTTAAAAAAAAAAAAAAAAACCCATCAGTTTACATCTCTCATTTTCACACCCTGAATATGGACACTTTCTTGGTCATCCACCCCTCTTATTTCAAAACCAAGACATACACCCTTTTTAGCACCTGTAAAACTGGTAACACCTGTACACCGTGCCAATGTATTAAGCTGTTCATATCATTTTATCAATGTTGCTGAGGCCTTTGTGCAAGACAGAGAAGCAACCACTGCTATGGTGTGGTTTCTGGTCTGCTCGTTAGCAGCTCAGCTCACTCAGCTGGCTGGTTCCGAGTCCTTTACAAATGCAAGCCTACAACAATATGCTCTAAATGTTGGACTAAGCAATTTTGGAATGAATATTTAGCTTAGTGTCTGGACTCCTTTTTCTTTCAAGTTTGCATAGGAAGAACGAAATATTTTGCTGTAAAAAAGCTGAGTGCAGACAAATGCAGGCAGCGTTTATCTAAATCTGTACTACACAATGCGAGCTATGTTTGTGCAGAGGACAGTCTTAGTCCAGACACATTATACTGGGAATGCTAGAACCCCAAATATTTTTCACATGATTGTCCATAAGCCCTCCTGAAGGAAGCCAGAAATTGTTATATATGGGACCTTTCTTCGTTAAACCCTCTTTAAACACTCAGAAATGTATTCTGTGGATTTTGAGGACATTATAGTTGCTCAAGATCTGTAGACATCTCATAAACCTGAACAGTTTCTTCTGACCAATTTGGCTCTTCTACCTCCAGGATTTTGTGAAGACAAACCTGAAGACCTTCAGAGAGAGGTTCAGCATTCCAGGTGCTATGGTGAAAGATCGATAGAGATGTTGGAGAAAAGTAGGAGAAAGGCAGCCCTCAAACCTATGGGTCATTGTGAATTCAGGAGGATGATGGAATATTGACGTAGCAAATTAAAAGAAATAAGAAATGTGTCAGTGAAATCCTCACAAAAGCTTCTGTATTTTTTTTCTGTTTGAGATAATGTTTTTCATAATAGGAATAAACATCACCATTTTAATAATGGGCTTGACACTGCATGGTAGATGAGATCTATACCAGAAATACAGAAGATTGCTGAAGGCAGACCACTGAGCACTGACATGATGCTATGAGAAAGTAACAAGAAGGGCTCAGCTGAGCACAAGTGACCCACATTGTCTCCAGCAGTGTCATTTTAGCAGCTTGCTGTCTAAAAACTATGCCTTTTTGTTCTTCGCACTTGCCAGCATAAAACTGCCCCACTAACACCTTCAGCCTGGTCCCTCCCCTGTGCTGATCTCGCCTTCTTCAGGTTGCTGAGACACACGGTACCTCTCTGTTAGCCGTCTACGGACTGTTTTCCTGCCTGGATCCCACATTGCGCAATGGATAGCTATTACTTACCTAATGTTTGTTACAAAATCTTTGACAGCATTTTTTCCTCACTGCTCTACAAGAGGAAATGGCGTTTTATTTGAAATGCTGTGCTGAGCGTCAACACGAGAGGTGTTTTAAAAGAGCTGAGAAGTATACTGTCAGGAAAATCTTTCCAGGCCTACCTTCCCTCCCACATCCAACTGTGTTGAAATAATCCAATGCAGTACCGCTGGTACTTGGGAAGAGGATGACTAACAGCAGCTAATTACTGCTCAGTCTGTTGCCCTCAGCAGCTATCGGTCTGAATCATACCTGCTGACATGGAGGGGCACAGTGTGGTGCTCTGGAGGCAATTTAATTGTCAGGGACTTCCTTGGGAGGCAGCGACTGGGATGAGGACTCCATATGTTAAGATGCTATCACAGAGGTGCTAACACCGTATGTGGTGCAGCAGATTGCCTGGTCGCCCTGGCTCTGGTCCTCTGCAGTCCAGCCTTGTCCTGCTCTGAGCCCTGGACCAGCCTGTGTTCTGCTGCATGAGAAGGAGAAGGTGGTTACTGGTTTCTGCCTGCTCCATCCCTCTGCAGCACAGACTGAACCTGGCTCAGTGATGCTGGAGATCAGATCCTGCTTTCCTCCCAGTTTGTTGCTGCAGTAGCAAAGAGTTGGCAGAGGGCCTTCAGTATCATATTTGATCTGTTGACACTTGCAGCAGCGCTGGACTCTAACGCTGTAGGAGTTTCCGTCTGGAGAAATATGGTAGCCCCTCCTGCCTCCTCATTCCACTCCCTATGGAAAACCTCCCTCTTGTTTTCCCAAATTCTGGGCCAAATAAAATACACCAAAATAACACTGGAGACAGAGAAGGAATCTCTTGCCTCAAACTTGGCCTTGGAGCCACACATGCAACCACAACTCGTCTCACGAGTGAAGTCACGTGGGTGGAATCCAGGCAGGGTTTCAGCAGTGGGGACGGCAGGTTCACCCTGGCTGCTATGCAAACAGTTACCCCCTTGTCTGTGATGGCCAGAATGACCACTTTTGTCTGTTTTCATGCTAGGTTGAGTTCATGCGTTGTACAGTTGAGCTGGCTAACTTAAAACTTTCTAGGAAAGAATAGGATGAGAGGTCCTGCACTATGGTGGCGTAGCTGTCTGCTGGCCAATGTGCAGTAACACTTCACCGTTGCTCTGACAAGAGGCAGAAAAGTGATATTTTAATCAAAATTAGAGATCCTGCCTCACCCTCAAAGCTTTTTATTACTTTAGGCATGTTCTCCTGAGTAACGACATAATTCTGCTGCACTTGAATAATGTATTCAACATCTGACATGTGAGACAGAGGCTGGCTTTCTACAGCATTACCCACCCCCCCACAAAGCAATCATTATTATTCTGTCTATGCAGAGCACAGCTCTTTTCTAGGAAGTCTCTTGCATGTGGGGCAGTGAGGCCCCGCACAGAGATACTGCAGAGCATCCTTTTGCACTTCTAGCTCCTCAGTGTCATTCCAGCCTCAAATCTTTCCATCATCTCACCATCAGAAGTTGGGGTTTAGCCCAGAGTTGGTGATGGGGTGTAGTGTTGTTCTTCACTTAGAAGTAAGATAAACGTTATTTTCAAGCTTCTGTCCAACCTGGGACACCTTTAGTACCTCATACTCCTGCACAGTTCAATTAATGGTGCAGTCCCTTTAAAAGAGACAGAGAGGACTTTCTCTAAAATGCAGCTTCTCTGTTGTTTCCTGCCAAGATGTGTGAGATGCGTGTTTGAAAAGAATATTAGTAAGTAAAGCTCTGTTTAACTTACCCTGTCTCATATGGATTTTCATCCCTGTATGCAATCAGTGTCAAGACAATATGTCCAGAGATAATGAATGGCCACGTGCTGTGTGCTGTAACTTCAGCTCTTTTTAGGGAATTTTAATCTCTTCCTGATTTCCATCTGCCTCCTGTTTGAACGAAGGCCATATGGCTCTTCAGAGCCACCTCTGTGCTGGCTAGATGGGATGTGTGTGATTGAAGTAGCACTGCTCTTACGAGGAAATTTCCATTTCAGGTATGAGCTGGCAAGAACAGAGTTACCAACTGGTGGTGGACACTTCTTGGATACGTGAACTTAAGGGCCAAAAGTGATCATCACCATAAATCTGACTGGACATCCTATTTAACCTGAGCTGTCAATTGATACCCATTCTCCCATGATATCCCTAACTGCTGAAACCACATCGGGATTGTAGAAGTGTTCAGTATCTAAATAAAGTCCTGAGGATGCCCTCTGCAATTCATCTCCATCCCTCAGTGAGCGTTCTTGTATCAGCTAGTACAGGCAGCAAGCTAATTTAGGCTGAGAACATCAGCTGGTATTTCTCAGCCTCCATTTTCCACTCCCTTCTCTTACTTTCCTCAGCCAGTACTGGTCTCCTGTTTTTCCGTAGACCCAAATTGCTTGTGAAAATGTATGTATGAATTCTGTGATCTGAGAAAAAGGTTCTCCCTGATGATTTAGCAGCCTCTCAATGGTAGCGTTATTTGGCAGATGTGCAGGAAAGAACTTCATGTCACTAGCTGGATTTTCAAACTTGACTGTGTTGTGCTCTCATCTTTATATGGAAGCACTTGAGTGCCGATTCTGAGACCCTTACTCGTCCATCTGACAGTCACAACAGCCACCATCGGGCCACAGCAATTCATCAAGTGTGATCTGTTTACCTACAGAGATGTGGTGCTGACAATTGCAGGAATGTTCACGTGATCATTGGTCAAGCAACAAGAATAACACTGTTTTAAAAATCAAATAATAAAACGTACATGAAATTCAACGCTAGCCCACCTTTCCTGTTACGCAGGTCCCTTTCTCTCACCTAGCTTCCTCCCATGTGAACTCCACGTTTCCTCAGCTAGTTCCTGACAAACAGCTTTGGTTTTCCTACGCCCCACATTCTTTGGATTTTTCATGTAGATGTTATGGCTGAGCTTTTTCATTTTGCTTCTCTCTATCACACTCTCTTGCTCTCGGTTCCTCCTGGCTCTCCACCCCTGCCTTCCCACCCTGCCAGCCCACCTCACCCATCACCACCACCTGCCCTCATCTCCAAGGCTGCAAAGCCTCTGTCAGCAGAGGCCTTTAAGAACAGGCCTGAGCACACTTACCAGAAGCAGCGTAAGTAGAGTGCCTTCTGCCTTCGGGCAGGAAACCAATTAAAGGCCTTACTGTGGCCCCTTCCAGACCTGCATCGCTCTGATTCTATTATCCTTCCCATTAGTGGGAGAGCAGTAATGGAGCCATGCTTCTCGGCACAAGTGCTCCCAAGCGCTGGTTATCTCGGGCTCCCAGGCCTGCAGCTGGTGCCAGCGCTCACGCTTGCCCTTCTGGCTTCGCTTGGTGGCTTCAGCATCTGACCTTCTTCTCTCCATACAGTTATCGATTCACTTTCATTTACAGTCATTCTACGTTTTTGCAAGCATTACTTGGTACTTCTCATTTTAATAGGGGTCTTTCCCTGAAACTTCCGTGTTAGTCATCAGCTATTGCCTCCCACTTTTATTTTAGATCCTTCAAGGCAAATACCGCTTGTAAGCACCAAAACCTGTAGAGATCAATTGGAATGTATAGTTGAGAACAGGTTCATTCTTTTTGTCGTGTCTCATGGTTTTCTTCTCATTTTCACACTTGTCATTTCTGGTAATTCTGTAGGTCACACAGGCAGCACACAACACTCCACAGCACATCCTGCAGCCATCTTGATTGAAACAACTCTTCCCACCAGCAGCCAAATTTGCTGTCAGATGTGCAAGCAGGATATCCCAGTCAAGGAGTCCAGCCCTTCCAAAATTATTAATTTTCTCTTGCATTAAATTCCTTGGCAAATAGGTTTACCTATTGTACTGCATGAAAAAAGATTTCAGAATGAATAGCACGTTACACTCATCCAGCTGCAAATTGAGGTTATCTCTTTGGAACAATTACCCTATTATACATCCTCTTAAAACCTGATACCATCCCATAACCTTGGAGCCCAAAGAATAAAGTCGTCCATTAACTTCTTTAGACTTTGGATCAGCCTGCAAAAACAGCTCACTGTTCCAGGACCCTTCGCAATGGGATCGCTCATTATCAGCCCTCAGCTATTGTGCTAACAGTTCCACACCGAGTACAAAAAGAAGCAAAAGGGTTTGCCTGTGGTTTTCTATTATTTTAAGCACTCTGGACTGAACTTACATCAATATTGTTACTGGTGTACTTGAAATAACAGCCAAAAAAATAGATGACTGGAAAAAGGTGAGGCGATCTGGGGAGGAGGAGGAAATGCCGATGGAAAAGAATATATATTTTTTTATTTTGAAAAACACTGTTTCACTGAGGCAGGCTTTATGACAAGCACCACTGACTTCCATGGAATTGGTCCCAATTTGTCCTACAACTGAGGAATGGAAGAAATTTCAAAGAGTTAGAAAAAAGCTGAAGTATATAAAAAATTGCAAACAAAACAGATCATTGATACAATCAGGAGAAGTTTTCAGAACCCTGGTACAGAGAGTCCAAAGCTCAAGAGCTTTTTGAGCTTGTGCAACCCTCTGAGGGAAAGCCATGCAGCTCGCTGGGCAGGGAGCTCACAGAAGGCATTTTCAAAATTAAAGTCTGACTGCTGTATGGTTTCCTTAGAAAATTAGGTTTGCCCTCATGCCATTAAGCCACTGTTTATCCACCTTTAGAGTAGGATGTGATGGGCCATGTGGGTCACAGTAATTCTTTTTTCTTTTTGCCTATTCCATGGAAGTTCTTCTGGCTAGCCTTCAGTCTAGGAGGGAATTCATAAGTTCAAAATATATATATATATTTTTAGTTGTGCTCTATTTTATTTCTTTACGTCCTTTTTCTGTAGTTGTTTTCTAGCGGTTTCTATTTTCCATCTGATCTCCTGTTATGCTGGAATACAGGAGCACCCCACATAGTCAGATACAGGGATAAAAATCAAAAAACAAACTGGATGAAAATCCCATGATGTGGCTGAAATTTCTCTTTTTCTCCCTGTCACTTCCAAACGAAGCTAATTGCTGTCACACCCTGCCCCATACACGAGACAGCACACAGCAGGCTGCCTACGCCACCAGGGCCCAGTGCAGATGGTGACACACCTGAAATCCCCTTCACATCTGCTTTAGGGCAGCTGAAGGGCAAAAGGCCACTTCCTTTTTGGGGTGGGGGCTGCCAGGGGGACACACCCCTGCTCTCCCCCGAGTGCTGCGTGCAGCAGGGCGTGCTGGCCCTCTGAGAAGCTGGCAGAGCAGCTGGTCCAGCTCTGTAATGAAACATGCACAGGTGCTGGGAATTTGCCCGAGGGTATGGGTCCCTGATGAGAGATGCAAATAAGGAGGAGTGGATGCAGCTCAGTCAGGGATGGACAGAGACCCGGCCAACACAAAGGCAGCCTTTTCCCTGGGGAATCCGGCACTTCTGCTGGGGCTGAAGGACGGCAGGGATTTTTCCTATTTGACAGGTTGAATTGTTACTTTCCTTTGATTTATTATGGGAAAAAAGCCTGAAATGAGATGCTTTCAGGCAAGCGCTTGTGGCGCTCATTACCATAAGCTGGCAGGAGGCAAAGCTGGCCTGTGGTGGTAAAGAGCAGAGACTTTCCTCTGTCAGCTTCACTCCCTCCAAGCTGCTTGTAAAGCTGTTCCACTTTCCTCCTTCCCTTTCTCCTCACTGCCAGCACGCTGCCAGCAGCCCTCTGCGAGGAGGGCGAACAGCTGGCTGTGATGTTCAAAGTCAGAGAACAGGTACTGAAGGCCCAGAGCTTGTGTCTGCAGGTGACCAGGATAAAATCTCAGTTTCTAAGGAGGCTGCTTTCATTTATGGCTGATGCTATCTGACAGGAAACATTTCTAAACCAGTTTTCAAGGAAGAACAGCGGCACCTGAAACAGCAATTATGCTCTGAAGAGAGGAGGAAAAAAAAAAAAAAGAGTCAGGATGACGTTTGGTCATTATAAATAGTGGATTTATAGTCCTGTTTCAGGCATTTATAAGCAAGATGGTTACCTTAGCGTGCTAACTCTTTATCCCCCACACACACTTCGTAATGGCTACGGATTGTGCATTGGGTAAGCCAACAACTTTCCTTTGTCTGCTAAGGTCATGGTGACCCTGTAGCTCCTACCCACTGGGCAGTCACACAGCCAGGTATCATGGGCAGCTCTTCCACAAAACCAGCGAAGTTTGTGAGAAACACACTTGTTACCATATTTCTTGGCATCTACAATCCAGGCTTTTTTGTCCAAACCCAGCAATAATAATAAATCACCAACACCCTTCATGTTAGTTAATAGGCATATAAAACAATAAAATATTTTCCTTTGGGAGCAATTTCTTTTCTGGCATAGAGATGGATGTCATTAGAAAAAAAAATTGTTTATTCCAAAGCAAACTTTTAGCATTCTGGGCCATTTCTGTGGGTTTCTATCCGTTATAATCTAATCATAACTATTTTTAGAACACCAGTGAATAATGCTGTTAGACAGCACTGATCTCTGTGAGACAACCTGAGATTCCCAGTCGAGTTTCTGCTAGGGAAGCACATCATAAAAAGCACCATCGCAAATTTGCAGCCTTTGTTACAGAGGCTGGCAGACAGATCAAGGACTGAGAGAGCCTTCACCTGAAGTCGCTTCAGTAGAAAGATGTCCTGCCAGGGATCAGAGCAGAGGGCTTCTGTTCTGCTGCTGGAGCAAGTCCTTGTAGATAAAAGGAGGATGCCTGCGCCTGGGCCATCAACGTGACAGTTTTCAAGACGTGAAATTGACTTAGAACTAAGCATGGGATGGTGCACTGAAAAATAAATTGCATTTATTTTTACTTTGCCTAAGTAGCACCCCAACCACCTTGTAAACGAATGCTGATGCTCAGTTAAGACACTGGAATGGAGGATTTACAGCATCATGGTTAAACATTTGAAATTGCACAAGCATGGTAGCAGAAGGAAAAGTTTAGGGTCTACGTTATAGTCACCATGGACATTTCCATTCCATTCGGTGTGTTTCTGTCAAGCCCTCAAAGTGCCTGGAGTGCAAACATTTGGCCACCTGTCACAGATCCATATGACAGACCCATCACCCTAGCAGACTTTTACAAACATGGATACAGGTACCATGTTGTCTCCAATTCCTTGAGCAGCCATTCCTTGAGATCCCAGATGGAATACACTGGGTAGGACAGTGGGAAATGGGAAGGTTTTTAAAGCTCGTGCTGTGGTTAGGGAGGAGATTTTAGTTTTTGAATCACTTTGACACCTTTTACTTATGCAATAGAAAATCCTTTTTAGATGCACTCTTTTGTAACATTGAAAAATAAATAAATAACTTACTAAAAAAAAAAAAAAGAGAGAGAAAAAGAGAGAAAGGATAGCTTACCATAAGCTTTCATCTTAAGTTGCTCAATTCTCAGTGCTCCCGAAATTCTCACTTTACCCATCATCCAGAGCCCACACACACTCCTGCCAAGGCGCGGCCAACACAAGGGGCATCCCTCATCCAAAGACCTCCAAGCACCTAATGAAATTCAGCAGCTGATTATTTATCACATGCACCAACAGCATGTTGCTCATCGCTGCAACTCGGCCAGCTCCAGGATGAAAGACTGTTTTAGGCAGAGAGCAAGCATTACTTGAGGATTCTAAGGCACACAGTAGCAAATAACATGTTCTTAGTAAAACAGAGTGTGTTTTAGGCACAAATGAATCATTTACCCATCCAGGATGTAATCAGAATAAGAGAGATTTACATTCTGATAAAGTCCAGAAAACAATATAGGATTTTAACTGACTCAGTTAAGTCCTTGGTTTTAGTTCTGAGCTGCAAGCCACCACCACGCCGACCACTCTGCCTGCTGAACAACATGCTAGAAATTGGCAAAGTACTGCCAACACTGTTCTCATCTATTTGTTAGAAGGCGGCAGCTAAGCCTGTATGCCTCATCAGAAGAGCTTATGCCTGGAGAAGGAAACACGAAAAATGGCCATCCTGATCCAACCCCACCCGTAGGCCTCTGCCACAGGGTCTCTGCTTTCTGCTGAAGGATCTGAGTCAGTTGTGGATCCCTGTGAAGCAATTTTTCCACCTCTTTTCTATCACGGCAGGCCCCTGCTCCACAGCTCAACCAGGACAGACACGCTGTCACTTGGAAATGCCAATGGCCTTGCTCACTCACATGCAGGGAAGGGTTGGGTCCTGCTCCTGTTGCTCCACTTGAATGTGGTTTCATAGGAGCAGCAAAAAGTGGATACTCACTGGAGTCGATTCTGGCATCATCTGCACCAGTGTTAATTTGAGATAGATCCCTGGCATCAAGTGATCAACTCCAAATATACCGCAGTATAAATGAGAGCAAAACGTGACTTCTAAGTACTAAATTTGCTGTTGCTGCCTTCGTGACTGTCAGTGCTATTAGAAATGTTTCAAAACATCTATCATACCCAAAGACTAATTAAAGATAAGCAATTCTTTAGCAACAGCTTACCCTTGGCCTTTTTTCCCCTCTTATTGTTTTCCCTTACCTGCAGCCTGGTCTTCAGTGGCAGCAGTGAGTGACTTACCTCTAGATGGGAGAGGACAGCTCCCTGTAACCTCCATGACCAGTGAAGGTGCGTCAGATCTTTTCAGATGGCTGAGAAGCTGGGTGTAGTGTTCAGATCTCAGGTGCGAGCATGAAGTGCTACAGGTGGTCACACACAGCCTTGGCCTCCCCATGCACACAGGGCTTGGCAGTGTGAGTTGGCAGCCAGGTCTCTCGGCCACATTACTCACCCACCTAAAGCTCAGCGCTTTGCTCAGGGCTTTGCTGCTTCAGATCGAAGCAGCCAGCACTCTGCAGATGTGAACCTGCTCTTCCTCACACATCAAAGGATGCCGGGGCAGATTTGGATCTCCCACTGGTTCTGACTGGTATAAACTGTGTGATAACAGGTATGAACTGTTACTTAGCTGGTAACTCACTACGTGAGTTATGCCTTGCTTAGCCTGTAGTGAAAGAGCAACGACAAACCCATAAGAGTTTGGAACCAGGAAGCAATATGAATATTAGAAAAGAGATTGGAAAACCAGAATTAGTGCACAATCCATGGCTGATGTTGCATGCTTAAGCATCAGTCATTACAGAAGCTAATGCTGCGCTTAGCACAGTGATCCTGATAAGGAGCTACTGTAACAAAAGTCCTTATGCTAGGGAGGATTATAACTCCAGT
This sequence comes from Penelope pileata, assembly GCA_013396635.1. NCBI lineage: Eukaryota > Metazoa > Chordata > Aves > Galliformes > Cracidae > Penelope > Penelope pileata. The sequence goes on from WBMW01005925.1 coordinate 18,450, forward strand.
TCCCAACTGTAATCAGAAACAGTCCTGTGAAAATGAATGCAGTTGTACTGGTGTGAAAGCTCAGAATTAAGACAACAGAGCAAAATAAAGTCATCCTTTGTTTAGTGAATCCCTGCAATCTATTTTTTATTTATTTTTTTTTCAGTATTCCCTCATCTCACAAGCACATCTGGTGTTTTAGGAACATTGTATTCAACAGCAGTAAAAGGACAGCGGGGCCAAGAATAACAAATGAAAAATGAAAACACTGGGGCCTAACGCTGATCTCATATGGGTGTAAATCAGAGGGATTCCAGCAAAGCCTTTGGAACAACACCAGTGAAGTGCTTGTGTCTGGTTCAGAGTGAAACTGTAGAGACCAGTGATTTTCATCACAACTAGCTCTCGGGCCTGAAACTCTCCCGTTCCACCAGGAAACATTACTGCTTAAGATTTCTAAAAGGAAAGGGCTGCTCTCAAATATCACAAATATTACAGATATCACAAATGCTGTGGAAGTGACAAAGCTAAAGGAGAAGTCTTTTAGTAGCTCTTACGTCTGCGCCCTGTGATGTAAAATACCTGTCAAAGCAGATTAAGCACCAGGTTTTGATTCACAATTTGCAGCCCAAAAAGGGAGTTTGTCAGCAAATGAATACATACGTTGCAGCTAGTTACTGAATTGGTATATGCTTGCTCTTAGGGCCTTCAGAGCAAAAGAAAGCCCTTCTGCTGACTTCAGGGTGGGTTGGATGGGTCTCTGAGCAGCCTACAGTAACATGACCTCCTGAATAATATACATTATTGCGCTTCGTGTTTCTGGACTTGACCTGAGGCTCTGTGGCAACTGCAGCGCTTGGAACACGTGGCGTTTTAACTAAATAGACTGCCTTTAAAGTGTAAACAGTTCTCAGCTCTTTGTTGATAAAACTGTTTGAAGACAGCAGACATTGAAACCTCTTCACCCCCATTCCTTGTGGGAAGAGCCTAGCAGGGAGGAGCAATGTAACCACGAAAGTCTGCGCAGACATGATTTGTGAGACTGAAAGGTCTGTTTTCCCCTGAAGCCCAGCAGCAAGAAAGCAAAAGGACATTCAAGACACAAATACGATAGTGGCATTAAGTTTCCTAATCCCACCTTCCACCATAAAAACCAATTATTTTCCTCTTGTTGCAAGATACCTCTCAGAGCTAAATCAATTCAAATTAGAGCCACCATAAAAACATGGCTCTGTCTCTTCCCAGAGACAGGATGCCAAAAACTCAGCACTTTTTGTGCAGTTGCCAGGTGCTGCTGGTTTAATTCCATCCCATTGTACCCACATTTTTATCTCCCAAAGCAACTCCCCTCTTTCCTCTTGTTTCCAGTGTAGGTGCAATCCCCCTCCCCTGCTCTCTCGCTTCAGGGCTGCTCTAAAGCTCACTGTAGACAAGAGGGCTGGCTGCGGACCTAAAAAGGCTTTGTAGGAAGCATTGTCTTTAGCTATCTTCCACATGCTTTGCTTTTAAAACCCTTATTTGTAAATTATGTCTTTCATTATCTTGCTTTTGGAGCTGCCTGCAGTTCATCAATACTCAGGAGCAGAGCAGCCCAGTGCTCCAGGTCCCACCGTACAAGATCTCTCCCTGTTTTTCCCTGCTTTCCTACCTGATTATGCCCTTTTTATGTCCATTTTGCTGGGAGCCAGTATGCTGCTTGCTTTGTAAACCCACTCAGGCTTACCCCTTGTTTGACTTTGTATTCAGCGAGCATCAAGCCAAACAGCAGCTCAAATACCTGACCTTAAAGACTGACGTTCAGCAAGAAACACTCAGATCTTGAGGCGAAGGGTTTCATATTACTGGCTCCCGTGTCTCTCATTGATTAGAGGTTTTACAACTGATAGTGGGTTTCAAGGTTTATTTGGAAACTTTGTCAGGAGTGCAGAGGTGGGGGAAGGGAGAGTAAGCAAGGCTGAGGGCTTCTTTTATAGCTCGTGTGTGGTGTTAAGATAGGAATAAACAGAAGGGTGGCAGAAGGGAATGCCATTAACGTGCCATTTCCAGACCTGCCTCTCATTCATCCTTGGGTCAGTTCTCAGGGCGCTGGAGGGAGGGAGGCTGTCATAGGGGATCTGAGATGGGGGGGTTGGAAAGGATTGATTCACTTTCTGCAAAATGTATCAGCTCCAGCTGAAGCAATTGAGGGTGATCTGAATATTCTGAATTAGTCATCCACCGTTGTTTGAGTTTCAAGTTCTAGGCCCTTGGGAAAATGGCATGCAGGTGAAATGCTGTTGCCACATGGAGAGCTTTGCAGCATTTGTTCACAGAGCATTTGTTCCACAGCAAGCTCTGCTGCCAGGGTCCAATTCAGGAAAGACTGTTCAGGCAGAGAGAAACACCAGGAAGAGTTCCGTACAGAAAGAGGGGCAAGTATCCTTATTTTGCCCATTTCTGGAGGGCCAGATTCGGAGGACGCATCCAGAAGAAAAGCAAAGAAACATGTAAAAGTCATAACTAGCTAAACTTTTCGAACTTTATGCTGGAAAATCTCTCTCAAAGCTGCCAGGCACAGCAAGGCTGGGAAGTGCTGCTGAGGCCCAACTCAGATATGGATCAAGGCTGTAAGCACTGAAGTCAGTAAAATATCCACAAGGAAGTTTAGACAGTAGCAAATTATCGGTTCAGAAGTTTCACAGAGATGTTTAGGTAATCACAGGAGGACTCAGAAAAAAAGAATTTGTTATGACTGTGAAGGACCACGCAACATTAGCAATGATCACGTAACAGGGGTGTGTGCCTCTGTTCATGCTCGCGCGCACGTGCATTCCTCCTGACCCACTGCTGCTGAAGAAGTTTCAGGGATTGGTCTGTCTTGAACTAATGAGATGAAAAGAGAGCCTGAAGCAACCTGTAATTTCTGCAGGCTGTGGCTGAGGTGCTGCAGAGAGGGGGTATATACTGGAATGCACGTAACCCCTTTCTAACCTTTCACGGCTTCTGTGTATGAGATAAGGATTGACATGGGATATCTTTGTCCACAGGGTTCCCAAAGAGCCCAAGGAAGTGCCAGTCAGGCTGCAGTCTCAATGGGCTCCCAGTTTCTGGGATGGTGCCCTCTCCTGCCAGACCTGTGGTTAAGTAATGTTCATAACTTACCTCTGCAGTGGCAGGTGTTTGACTAAGGAAGATAAACACCAACAGCCTCACATCCAAGAAAGCGCTCAGGCTTCAAGAAGCCCGAGCAGAACATGGTTTCATCACTCCAAATTATTCCTGTGACAGCCAAAGCAAGCCTGGGCTGCTGGGATTTCTGGCAATTATCAGTAGCTGCTTAGCTCAATGACCTTCAGCTGGTAGCCAGGAGGTGACCTTGGGCTCCCCACAGCCCGATCCACCTTCAATCTATTCTCCGTTTCTGATTGTGGCTTACCACAACATTTTAAAAATGTGAAGAGTGCTGTAAGAATCTTCCTTGTCTAGCATCTGTCCTGGCTGTCTAGCTGGAATTACTGATTTTCTCTCAAGGGCAGACAGAAAATTCCCTCTTAGTCAGACCCCTCAAAAATTTCAGTCTGTGCCCCAGACTCCTATTATCAGACCAAATATACAGAAAATTATTCCACTATTATTTCTCTCCCTTGCATCCCTATGACTGTTTTCACCTGTGCTAAATGAATTCAGACTGCCAGCGGTTCAAAACTCTCCAATTATCCAGTTGAAAAGAGTTCAGAGAGCAACAAGAACACTTGGAGATCTATGAAATATAACCTATGAGGAAACTGCAAAAGAATTTTTGTTTTCTTAAATATAGAAAAGACTGAACAGAGACATGATAACAGTCCTCAAAAATGTAAACGACTGCAGCAAAGAGGAAGGAAATAATCTTTTCTCTCCCACATAGAGAGGATAAGAGTAACAGGCTAAAATTGCAGCAAGGTTGAATTTTTTTTTCTTTAATTAGTTATTAGCAAAATCATTTATAGCTGTATGGGCTGTGATATTGAAGCACTGGGATAGGATTCCTTGGAAATCCCCAAAGCTGGAATGATTTTGGAGCAGGCTGGGGCAACAGCTGTGCTAATGGGGCAATCACTACTGATCTGCTGGTGCAGGAGTAGGAATCTGTGACCACTTGAAGTGCATTCTAGCCTTGCTTTCATATGATTTAATGATTGATCAGATAAGTACACGTTCATTTGTTACCCTGTGGGAGAACTTTAGAAATAGACTTGCATCTTCGTGTTCTTAGTCTCCAGAGCCCTCCTTGTGATTGCTACCCTTCCAACTCTGCCCCGTGTCTGTGCTTTGTGGTTCTCTCCTGTTAAAGGCAAAACTCGTCCTGCCAGCCAGCAGCGAGACCTTCTGCTGTGGCACACGCTACCACATTGCTGTAGCTGTGATCTTCAAAGACAGCCACCAGCGAAACACAGGACATGGGACCTGGGTTAGCAGGTTCAGTGTCTGTCTGCCGCAGGCAACCATATCCAATGGGGGTTGGAACCAGATGATCTTTAAGGTCCCTTCCAGTCCAAGCCGTTCTATGATTCAATGACATCAGGTAATCCCATTGGTAGGCTGAGCAAACTCCATCCATCTCCAGGCTGGTTCAGTTGCTTGTCCTTACTACTCTCACTGGCTGCTTCTCCGGAACATCTGCACTTAGGCAGCCAAGAACCTTCCTCTAACTTCTAACCTAGCATTTTTTCTTCACCAGATTATTGACTAATTTCTGTGCTGGTTCTGTGCTTCCATCTCCTTGGTATTTTCCAGTTTAGTGGATTTGTAGATGGCATCAGTATCCCTCTTGTTTTTCAATCTGTAAAGCTGAACAAATAAAGATCTTTTCATACCCTCTCAGAGGATATGCACCCGTAACGGATCAGGAGGACACTTCTTTCTTGAAATAGTGAAGAAGTGGCCCAAAATTTTAGAATGGAGAGAGGTTGTCTCAAAGGCAAAACAAAACCACTTACACAACACAAAAGCAAGGCCTGGGAAGGGTTAAGAAGTGAAGTTGCCCTGTTATTTGCCCGGCTGGAAGAGTAATTGTCCTGCAGAAACTCTTGTGGTCTAGCTTATGGTTCCCTCATGAGCACCACAAGAAATCTGAGAATGGTGGAGAAGATTAGTTCTCGTATCAGTCTTTGAGCAGCGCGGCCTGCTTTCCGCTGCCAGCAGTCTCTGCAGCTAGCGCTGAGGCCTGAGAACTGCAGCTCTTCTTCCCATGTCCCCTCTGCAGCGGCCAGCCCCACTGGTGGCACCAGCACTGCAACGCCATGGTTACACATCCACCAGCAATGCTGCTTGAACCGGCTTGTCCCCACCCTTCTCCACTCCCAGCTGCTTTTTCCATTCCCCGCTGGGCACCCTTGCTGCTGCCAGCATAAGTGTTTGTGCAGTTATGTGCAGAATCAGGTCAGAGATTTGATCCCAGCCAAAAAAATGGCCAAGTAATTTTTTATTTTATTTTTTTCCAGCTGGAATGAGTTCTTCTGTCTGGTTTCTTGGGTGGCTGCACAAACACTTTGGCTGGCATATGGGAGGGAAGAGGACGGGGGTGGAAATAAGCAGCTTTACCATGCATGCTCCTCCCAAGTGAACGCGGCTGTTCCGCAGAGCCTCCCCTCTGCTCTCAGCTTGTGTGGGCTGATCTTGCAAGGGAAATCACGTACTTGTCCTTCGTCATGCCCCAAGTGCTCCCCACCCTCCTTTCAAGGAACGCTGCCCTTTCCCCATCCATCTCTCATACGTATCACCAAAAAGACTCTAACATAACCAACATCCATTAAAACAACCAGGTTTTGGAGGTCTTCCACTTATCTTGTAGGATAAACAGACTGGAAGAGGGAGGGTCATTAAGCCTAAAACTAGTGAGTGCTGCCACTCATGTCAGACAATATCTTTGAGGAAGTCATGTTGTGTTTTCTATGCTTTAATCTTTGAACCGTTACGATGGTGCATCACAAAAATTACTGGAAAGATAATTAATCCTTTGTCATCAAATTTAGGAACGAGTAAATCTCAGTTATATCTGTGTTCATTGAGGCATCCTTTCTTAGTAAGCTATTACAATTCAAGTTATAATAAACCCACTTCCCTCTCCTCACATTTTCCAGCTATGAGCTTTGCTATTAGTGACACACACAAATAACTTCCAAGAAGAACGTTGTTGTTTGAAGTCTTCTCATTCTAATGTGTTTGGCTCCAGATACTCCAAGGGAGGTTGTTACAGCCATTACTACCAACACGCTCTGCAGAAAAACTCCTTCGTGCTATCTTGGGAAAGTGAATTGGGAACCTGGTTTGACTGAAGTGAAGGACACAGGAGTTACTGTAAGCTTTGCCTGATTTTTCTGTAGGCAGTCTGAGCACATAGTGCAAGATTATTACTTTTGCAATACCTCTCCGGAGAGCATAAGGAAAAAAAGTGGCATAGCATTTAGATACAGTACTAAGAAAAACTAGTTAAAAAAGGCACATTGTTATATACCATCCAGCCTTGTCTGAAATTAGTCCGCTGGTGATATTTGTTTATCTACTAAGTAAAGTGATGGATACTTCATTCCTGTCTGACCACTGAAAGCTATTTTGGATTTGTTTTTATGCCTGTGACATGTGTAGCAACTCAAAAACTCTGGCCAGACTTCACGGGTCATTGGTTGGAGATGTGTTCACAAAGAACCTGCACAGCATGAACTGCTCATGACTCCCAGGAGTGGCCTCGACAAACACAGTGGACACACATCCAGTACAAATTATCTATTAATAAACAACGTGTTATTTATAAACTGATCGACCATGTATTTTTTTAGGCTGCTAAGGAAAGTAATTTAAAACAGGTACATTTCGATGTTTATGTCTCTGCAACAGTGTACTTACAGTGAATTTTTAGTTAACATACAGACCCCCATCAGGATAGCAAGCCAACAGCAGCAGATAGCTGGGTTTTGGATTAAGCCAACAGGTGCTGGAAGGCAGCAAGGAGTAGCCCCTCACCTCTGTTTTCCATTCAAAGGATCACTTCACTAACCACAAGATGCAGGAATCTGAATTTTCATTCAAGAATAGGAGCCATGAAGGTGGCTTTCATTGTGATTGTAGAATCAGCCTCACCTAAACTCACGTAAACAGAGCGTATCTTTTAAGTGAACCAAAGTCTTTTTGTGTTGTTTTCTTTCAGAAGACAAAAGTAAATCTAAAAGCTGACTGTGTTATCAAAACAAATGAAAGCAAGAATACAGAAGCCGTTTGTTGCAGCTTCTCTCATCCACTTTAGAAGGAAAGTTGTTGGTTTAGATAGAATGCCTTGCTGTTGGACAGGGGCCCAGGCTGAGCCCAAGTGACAATTCTGTTGTTTCTTTTTGTCTCATCTTTTCAGCAGAGCTGATGTTGCTTTATCCTTTACTGTATGTCAGAGCAGCCAGGGAGGTGGGCCCTCTGCATGGCCCAACAGACTTAAAAGGAAAAAGATTTCCCAAAATTATTAAGTGCTCCCCAGTGAAAGAAAGCTTGACTGACTCTGCAGGGACATGTCAGGCAGCAGAAGATGATTTGGCAGTAGCAGAAGCCTTTCTCCATGGGACCTGTGTGGCTCTGCCCCTTTCCTTGCCCCAGGTACGCCTGTGGCTGGGTCAGCTCCCAGCTGCCTGATGTCAGCCCAGGGGGAGGCCAGGGGTGAGGGTGAGCTGGGAAAGGCTGCAGCATCCCTGGGCAGGCTGGGCTTGTGCTGCAGCAGAGCCACAGCCTCAGGGTCAAATGAGCTGCCTCCTAGTTCTGCTTTCCCGCATGGTGTTAGCCTGCTCACTGGACATGTCTCGCTGCTTCAGCTCATACATCTGCAAAGCAAAAAAGAAAGCTGTCTGAGAGGAATGCAGGGAGACTAAATTCATCAGCACTTTGAAATGAACTTGCAGTACTAAGCACTGGTATTATCACTGCGAAACCAGGCCTTTTGCTGGGAAGCATCAGTGCAACAGGCTCGTCTACTGACAGAGCTGTCAGCACTTTTTGTAAGGCCGGAGTACTAGGACGTGCATTTGGTTAAACTGTTTAAACAGAATATGCTACTTACCATAAATTTTCCATGCTACTGTAACTAGAAGAATTGTCCTTCAAAAAGCCAAAGAAGCCTACCTGATCTGCAGGTGGTACAAAGTAGCAGATGTTCTCTGAAATCGAGAGAATTCTGCTGATTTTTCTGCCCGAGCATTCCACCTAATGATGACTTATTTTCCTTCACTGGGATTTGATTCTGGCTGCATACGTTTCCATTCCAATGTCATTTGCAGTTGTTTTTAACTTAAGCAAAAACCAGGATTTGATTTCAGCCAAGACCAGCCATATCAAACTCAAGCTAGAGAGAGCGTTGGGGAGGGGAATGGAAAAGGGCATTTTGTCTGGGGAGAAAAATGAGAAGAAGTGACTACGAACAGAGTGAAGTGGAAATTTTACCTCAGCCATAACAATATCTGTGCTGCAGCAGCAGCTAGCAGCCACAGCTTTCTGCACCTAATCTCTTTACTCGTTAGTTTTTCATCCACGCTCCCAGCTGCGTGCTGGCGAGATGGGGCGAGCCGGGGACTGCACATCCCACGCCAGGAACCGCTTGGTACACTGCCTGCATCCCCACGTCCCAGCCCAAGTGAGCTCATGGGGATCAGCTGGGCTCCGAGAGGTAGCGCGGACACGTCACGAGCACGACTGTCACGGAAAGCCTAAGAGGGACGCTTGTTCCACGCGCTGCCTGGACAATGCAGCATTGGCTGCCGCCCCCTCTCTCGCCCCCCGGCCGATGCCAAGGCGGGCGGCCGGCCGCGGCCGATGAATAGCGGGTCTGTTCCAGCAGCTGCGCGGCCCGGTCCAGCGAGAAGAGAGCCTCCAGGAGCGCCGAGTGCCCCACTCCTCGTGTGCTCTGCAGGGAAGGGAGCTGGGGCAGCAGGATGGCCTCGGAAGGGGAGAGCATCAACCTGCAAGTGAGTCTGTCTTGGGGAAATAGCTGGGGAGGGAGAAGCGGGAGGGAAGATCCCCGCTTCAGGGGATGTATCCTCCCCTCCTGTCACTCGCTCCTCTGCTCTGGCAGCCAATTTCACTTGCTGCTTTTTGCTTCTGCTCTCCTTTGGAGGCAAGCTAGCGGCAAGATCTCTGCCCTGCTCTGCCAGGAGCTAGCAGCCTTGTCCCAAAGGAGGGCAAGAAGGGGGGTATCACTAAGAAGGGCTGCTCTGGGGTGGCAGAAGTGAGCGCTCAGCTCTCAGAAGGAGGCAGCACATACTTTACAAGCTGCAAAACTCCGAGCCATTCCTCATCTCACAAAGCCTTGCTCTGTTTGGCAGAAAGTGCTCCCAATCTGGAGAGGAGGAGAAGAAATAAATACAGTGAATGCTGAGGGAGCGCGGAGGCCAGAGTTTTCTGTGTAGAGTTTAGAGAGAAACAAAACTTGATAGAGCCTTTTCAGTTCTCTGTGTTCCTCTTCTGAGTATTTGTGTTTTTTAAGAAGGGTGTTTCTCGTGCTCAGCGTGTGTTCTAGGAAAGGGCAACTGCCCAAGGGTTTGGAAAAAGAAACTTTAGAGACAAAATGGAATCAAAACCCCAGATCACAAACAAATTAGAAGTTCAAGCCCAGATCTGCACTTCAGACAACTCTGGAGAAGGGGAGAGTGTGAGGCACGGCTGGGGCACAGCTCCCAGCCCTGGGAAGGTTGGCAGCAGGGACCAAATTTTGCAGCTGATTTTTCTGTCTGTAGTGGTCTTAACTGTTCTCAGAATTCAAAGGGGGAAAGTCCATCTGGCGTCTCAATTTTTAGTTCTTTGGCCCACGTCAAAGAGACTAAAAAGTAAGATTTGTGCCCTTGGGAATAACAAGGGCCAGTCTCCTGGAGCTGAATCAGGAGACTCAAAAGAAGGGCCAGGCTTCCCCGGTCCCGCAGAACACAAGGTTCACCTCCCCTAAGGTACGAGGTGAGGCTTCGTAAGAACTTGGAACAGCTACGCTCAGATACAGGGACAACAAAACTGAGGAATGCGTACCAGTGGCTTTGAGAGTTGGTGAAAATACATTCTGTTTTAGTGCTCAGGAAGAGAGAGGCTGAGCTTTCCTAGAAATAGGTAATAAGGGAACAGTACAGAAACCACTAAGCCAGGAACTGGGGACAGAGGACAAAGAGGATAACAACACTAGGCTAAAAGTAAAATTAACTCCTGGTATATTAAATCTTTCCACACAGTGAAAAGTTTCAGGTCTAAATAGGATTTTTAGCACGGGTTTCATAGCTGAATAAAAATCAGCTTCATGTATTAAAATGCTCAGAGATGACTGAAAAATTTGGATTTTAGATTTTTCTGCAGTCATACTTTTCTCTTTCATTCCATCTTGAGGTTATGAAGAGCCAAAAGTGATCCTCAGTATCTTCAGCCAAAAGCAGTCCTTAAAATCCCCAGGAAAGGTAAATAAGGCCTTATGAGAAGGGGTCAGGAAAATGTTATGACCAGTAACAATATTTACAGTTATGCAAGTTAAAAAAGGTACTTTCAAATCCCATAAGCCAATGGCAGGATAAAAATAAATACCCTTTTCAGCTCCCTGCAGGCAATAGCACAGTTGCTGACCAGACTGCAAGTGATACTTTGCACTAGAGCATAGAGAAGATGCATACAATTGTCTCTAAGCGAGACCTAGGACGAGCTTTTACCAGCAAGAGGTATTTCCCGTTTATCCACTTCCTCATTAACAAAAATTTTCTTGTTCAGTCTGTTTCAAAGGAATCTCTTTCCCAATTCTGACTTATACGAAGACTAACAGAACCTCAGATTGCACAGAGAGATGCTAAAAGGAAATGATGCTGAAAGGAGAAACACACACAAGAACGTAGAGCAGCCTCACCGGACCTACACCATCCAGCCAAATGCTAAGCAAAACTTAAATTATTTTAATTAAAAAGTTTAGTTTACCTGTTAAAAGATGAAACTTTAACATGAATTAGTTTAAATAATACCTTTTTCTTACCAGCGTCTCTATTTCTGGTTTCACCTTCCCCCACTAAACATCTGCCCTTGACAAAAAGCCATGCAGGCAGACCAGTAACGTGATGAGATATAACGCAGTATATCCTGAGATAGAAAAACACATCTGGGAGAGAAATAAAGAAAACAACCCACAGGGTCCCATCACCGGGTCCTTTCTGCTTCAGGAAATAAAGGTTTACACATCAGAATAGCAGCACAGCTTTGATAGCCACTGTCTGGCTGATTTATCTGCACTTCTTCATGCTGTTACTCCCCGTGACTCTCACCTCCTCCCCTTGCAAAGAGATTTGCAGGGGGAGAGAGGAGGAGGGAGCCATGCAGGTCTGTTCTTTGCAGCAGCAAAAGACCCATTAAATCTGTTTAGCCAGGTACCTCAGCTGCCGCAGTTCACAATTTGGCATCTTAACACAACCCTGTTTCACTGGTGATTTAAGCTAATGTACCAGACTTTGAATGGGAGCAACCCAGACAACATCCGTTCTACTCCTCCCACCGCAGTAACCAGGGGAAAGTCTGCAGACAGCTGAAGTCAGTGACACTGACACACTACTGCCCCAGCTCCCTCTGTCAGAGCCCCAGGTGAATGCTGCAAACAGAGCAAAGGCTGGGGCTGATTCTAAACGGCTCCAGAGTCCTAGTAGGCTTGTGTTTTTATATTTTCTACTTCATGAATGAGTGCTATGTTCTGTATAAGTGGGTGTTTAAAGGATGTGCGCCGGAGGAATGCCATCCATATTCATATTGCAAAAGAGATGGTATGGTGTATGCTGCTTCTTTCTTTTTATAGTTCCTTACTCCTTGGTTTAAAAAAATTACAGTCCTCTGGGATGAGAAGCAGAAATAATACATCACCATTTAGGGAATCATTTATACATCAAAAGTAAAAAGAGTAAACAGATAAAATAATCATCCTGGAAAACAGCCCCCGTGCTGAAATTTTTTGGCAGAGGCTGTTTGGTGAATACTTTGAATGCTATGTACATCTGCAGAAATAACGACAGGTTTACAAGCAACTTGAAAGGAAAAAAGGGTTTATATCATTGGATAATTTGCTTCCAGTGCTTGGTTTTTGACCAGGTCAGCAGCAGGAAGATTTTAGACAGGCAGATAAATAGAGTTAACTGTAGGCCTGACAGGGGGACTTTTCCAGAACGCCCACAAAACAAATGGAAAGTCCCACTTACCACTGTAAATCCCATCTCCCACATCCCACTTTCAGTCTAGGCTTGATGAAGGAAAGCAGTGAGTTAGACTTTTGGCTTTGCATTTTTTTTCATGGCTTTACTGTGTACCTCGAGGCTGTGACATGCTTACAAGTTCTTGGCTTAGGCACGTATTTGCCTGCTTCTGCAGTAACAGCCAGCTTGTGCTTTCTAGTGCTGCAGGACCTTTACCCTCATTTAGCAATTTCCTAGAATGATGGCAGCCTAGAATATCACCATCCAGGCAGTGTCCCTGCCCCTGTGGACTTCAGTTGTTGTCTGGGTTCTGGGGCAATCTATGTGGTTTGTTTTGGACAAGAACAGCCTGCATTAAGAGAGCACCTTTCAGAAAGAGTATCTCAAGTGCTTCAGAAAGAGTCATTCCTCAGACATCCAGGCAGTGTGTGCAGCTCAGCCAACAGGAGTACGAGGAGCTTACTTCACCATGTTTTTAGCAGCCCTAGTCTGGTTGCCACAGCCCCTCTGGCAGGATTCTGCTCCCCACTCCCAGGGTGCACTCTACCTCCTGTGTCACTCATTTGACCCTGGCAAAGCTGATTCAGAGAGCTAAACTCAGAGAAATCTCATCATTCTTTGTCAGAGTTTCTGTTCTGCTGTGCTGAACTGGTTCCTGGAAGGGTCAGACAAGTGTCAACACCCAGGATAGGTAGGACTATGCAGCAAGGACAGCACAGGAAGGGAGCAAGTTCTCTCCTCCCAGCAGAAGCTGCCTCTCTCTTCAGATCAGTTAGCTGAAGGTCCAAGTCTGCGAGTAGCCAGAGGCAGGAGCAGGGAATGTCCAAACAGCAGCAATGATTGCTCTCACTAGTGGACATCACTCAGACTGCAAGATCTTGGATTGCTGCTCGAGACTAAAGCCTTTCCAGGGCTAGGTAGAGGTTAAGGTGAAGATCCATCATGCCCTAGTCAGTCAAAATGCAGATAGGAAACGCAACATCACACTTAGGAGTGAGAATGATCCTATGCTCTTCTCTCCCAGTTGCAGGGACCTGCAAAGTCTGCGTAGCACTACCCATGCTCGTTCCAGAAACATGTAAGTCTGGCACTAGAGGACAGACAGCATGATGACAGGACGCTGAGAAGGAGACTTTTTCTTAGAGCCAGTACTAATGGTCCTTTGTTCTCTGGCCAGGTGTGGCATTTCTCCTCTCCCCTGTACATTCCTCCCATCAGCTCTAACTCAGCGCAGACCTCCCACTTGGAACATGCATTTATGCTCTTCCCAAACATGGGGAAGGTGTTTTCTTGTCTTGAGGAACAGAACTGATGCCAGGTTTCAGGGTATCTGGGGAAAACGAGGCACATGTAGAGTCAAACATGTCTCTGGAGTTATCCCGTGGAAATCAGTGGCCTTGCACACTGGAGGCTGGTTTGAACCCTGGCACTCCATCTTGTTGAGGGGTGGTGAAAGACAAGCGGCAATGTCTTAGTGAGAAAGGGAGTTTGATCCCATGCTGGCAGACCAGATCTGCACTGAGACTCTGCATGTGAAGGTAGGGAAGGGCAAACGACGTTGATAAACACATACCAAGCAGTGAATTAGTCTTGCTGACCACTCAGTAAGTCCACTGTCATGGAAATAATAGGCATGCAGAGGCCTGCTGCAGAAGAGTACGAGGGACTATTGTCAAAAAGGGGAGACAAATTCATCCTTGGCATAACACCTCTGAAGCCAGGAGAGGCTCACAGGAAGAGATCTGAGTGATCTCTTCTGTGTGTGGCAAAATTTCAGAGTAACCCGACAAAACTGGAAGCTCATATTATAGCCTTTGCCATAGCGTTTGACCATTCACACTGCTTTGGGCCCACACTGAGGTCCCGCAGTGCTCTGCGGTTGTAGTCCTTGCTCAGAAACCGTTCAGAAGTGGCCAGTGAAAGAAGAAAACAGCACCTCACCTCCACATATGGTAAAAGTGAACTGAAGCAACAGAAGGATTTACAAAAAGGAGAGGGGGGGGGTCATGTGGGCCGGGGTGCTGCCACCCCTCTGAGGCAAAGGGAGAGGACCCCAAGGGTCAATCGCTACACAAATATATTAATAATAACAGATTTATGTGTCTACTTCATACATATCATACAACTGAAGCAGAGTAGTAGAGAAGGAGCTGGCATGGGAGGTGTGGGGCCTCTTGGGGGCAGGCAGAAAGGACACGAAGTAGTTCAGAGGGTGACAAGATGGTGCCTGCCCGAGGGGACACTCAGGCCTTTGCATGGTGGAGGCCCCACACCCTGCCAAGAGCAGCAGTGAGCCACTGTGGCTGCACCCCATTTGGAGGGTCAGGTCAGCTGGCAGCTGCACCACACCAGCCCAGGGCAACACCCTTGCCACTTCCTGCACAACCCTCTTCCCCCTCATCCCACCATTTTCCCCTCAGCAGCAGCCTTTAAGGGTCCCATCTGTTTCACATGCTCAGATACAGACAAGCTTCCCCCACACTTGCAACTTGCAGATTTAGAGAACAGGAAGTGGAAGGTTTTATTTAGTGGGTAATCAAAAGCCTGGTTATGGTCATAGTAACACATGGTTTCCCTGCCTGGCCAATGTCAAAATCTCCCACCAGCCATCTTTGTGCACTGGAGTTCTCTACAACATGAAGCCCCTGCTAAACCACAGCTAAATCAATTTTTGTGTCTTTTGTCAAAAAGTTGCCTCATTTGGCTTAATTCCATCCCCTGTCATACCTCTGCTTCTCTGTTCATCCTCATCTGATGAACAGGTACAGCTCCTCCACTCATTTAGCCAGTAAAAATGGAAGCCTTCAGCCCAAGCTACCATTTCTCAACCTTTTCTGAAAAAGCTGTGTTCATTTGTCACGTCTCTCTTCCGAGAGCCAGCAACAGGTGACACCACATGTATACAATAACACCCACACAGAACTGTAAACTTCTCCAAATATGAAAGGGCATGTCGGCATTTTCACTGCCATTTCCCTATCCCTGGCTTGTGAGTCAAATGTTTATAAAACTCTCTCTGAGAAGAGGGAGTACAAGAAACAAGCTCCAAGAAACTTAACACTGCTGTAATCTGGATCTCTTCAGGTGCAGAAACACGTAACTGAAGCTTTTGAACTGGGCTCCAGAATGATGGAAGAGCCCAAGTGCAGGTGCCGCAAGGTTCACATCACTAGCTACCATACACCTTGACACACACCTTTGAAGCAGGCAAATTATAATTCCCTGTCAAATTACATGAATCAGCTGTGTGATTCTATAATTATAGCCATGAAAACCTTTCTACTCAGGAGCTTAGACCTTTCTATCCAAAATAACCCTTAGGGAAGAAATTTCTCATGAAACTTCATGGGTCAAGGTTCAGAGAGTGCAGGAAATTCTTGGGGAATCCTATCAGCTATTTCAGAGAAATGAAAATAAGAAAATGAGATGCTGTGCTGGTTTGTGGACTGTTTGGGCTCTTTTCTTTTTCTTCATATTTTTTTGCAAATATTTATGCATATTTGCAGAGCTTTTCCCTTTTTACTCATGCAACTCAAAATTGTACTTTTTGGGGAAAGGAAAAAAACCCCAAATTTACCACAGGCCTTAGTTATATGAGAAAAATAACTGCTCCTACCTGTCTGAAAAGGGTCAAAGGGCAATCAACCCTTTGACTAAGTTTTTCTGAAAGAATGTTTTTGCACAAAAAAAAAACCCACTGAAATACTCCCTATACAGAAGTTGTGTGAAAACCAAGTTCTGCTGTCCCTAATTCTGCAGGCATTTTGTAAATATCAGTGGATTTCATTTCACAGCCTGTACATGGAGAAACAAGTATTTTCCTGCCTGTTTTGCGGGTGAGTAAGTCAAGGCAGAGGGAGTTAAATGACCACTGATGTACTCAAGGATACACAAGTAGAAAGCAATAGAAGCAGGAAGGAAAAACGGATAATGTCAGCTTGAATGAACACGTCAATTGCCATGCGGCAGTGCAGTCTGTTATTCCATCTCTCCTTTTCACTGGTTAAAGTCTTAATATCCACTTTTTTTTTGACAAAATTGTTAAAGATTGTCATATTTAGTCACCAGAGATCACCTTGTTACTTCACACAACGTGAAGTATAACATTAATTGAAGCTGTCAATAACAGACCAAACACAATTCCTACCCTGCTGAGTGTAACTTCAACATCAATTGGAAACAAATGTTGCTGACATGTTTTCAGAAGCCCAGGAACACAGCTGTGTTTGCACCTCTTTCTCGGTGGAGCGCAAGTTGTGTTCAGCCACGTTGGTGTAGGAAGCAAATCCCAAAGCCAAAGTGAAGCAAGCTAAATTAAACATAAATTCTGACTCAGGATGATCACACACGTTCTTGATGTCACAGTTCTACTTTAAGTTTGCACCCTTTTTTAGCTATTTCAAGATTAAATGTTCCTTCATGTCCCTGGATGACTTCAGGCTGCGGATACACATTTTTGCTGACTGGATCTGGAGCACAGCACCATAAATTATTATTGCTGCCTCAGTGCAACTACTCAAGGTAATCACTCTATCAAGACTGTCTGGACTAGGAAACCTCCATTACTGAGCATCTAAGCTAACCCAGATCATTGTGAAATAACTTGTTTAGGGAACGTGCAATTACATCTTCTTCCAAGGAAAAATTAAGTCCTCAGTTGTCACAATTCTGAATAGAAATGGCAGCTCCTTTAGATAGGCCCTCATCTATCTTATTGCAAGGGGACAATTCTTCTCATTCTTGGATTTTTCTTGGCTGGTCATCTTAGCTGAAGACCTCATTATTCTGGGATGATTTGGGAAGATCATGAGATACGCAACTTAGGTTCTTCCTAACTTATAAGTAAAGAATAAGGAAAATATATACAAATAGAAATACAACTAAAACCATTCCTACATAACATAAGTGCCTGCTTTTTCTCATCTTTAGCCCTTGGCAGGACCTTGACTGGCAATCCACACTGATCAGAGAGACATCCAGCAAAGGATTAATATGCCACAAGAAAACATAATATGCTGCTGTTTTCCTCTCTTTTAATAGAAACAGATTTGAACTCCATTTTCATCTCCATGTGTTAGATTCCTGGGAGCTGATCCTGGACCAAATCCTCAGCCAGTCCCCATTTTTGGCATGTGGCTGTGAAAAAGTTGCCTAAGGGAGTTGTGTCAAAGGGCTTTTACTTTGCTCTTAATGGCTCCACGTAGGGTCTGAAGGAATCTGAAGTGCTCACGAAATGTGGTTTCCCCTCTGGTGTTTGCTGTTCAGCTGGCTCAGCAGCTCAGCGTTTAAAACCATTGTGAGTGGATTTAGCACTTGTGAAATAACGCTGGCCTATTCAGATCCAGAGAGGGATGGGCAAAATCCACCAGCACAATAAAAGCCCCTCTTCCCTCCTCCTCAGATGAGGGTGCAACAGAGTTCAAGGGAGAAAACTGCTCATACCCAGGCACAGCTACACAGATCCTTGGGGAAAGAGACAATCAAAATAAAAAAGCTAATACGTGCTCAGAGGAGGCAAAAACCTCAGCATTCCAGGAAAACCAAACCAAAACAAAAAAAAATCCCAATAACTTAAGTAAAAGAAGCAAATCATGAAAGAGAGAAAAAAAATCAAGGATAAGGTGAGTCTTATCCCTGATCAGAGGCCTGTCCCCTCCTCCTGCCCTGCAGCCAGGAGAGCAGCCCCAGAAAAGAGCTCCAGCGGGTGTGGTGCTTGGCAGCACAGCAGGAAAAGCTGGAGCTCGTCTTGGTCTGAGTTGCTTTGGTTATGCAAGGATATCACTTTTCTTCTTTCATTCCTGTGATTTAAGAAAGGCCAGGGTCCTGCAAAGCTCACAACTTGGCATAATCACGGGAAGAAAAAAGAAAAACCAGTGAAGAGCTCAGAGGCCTATTTCCTTCCTGGGGACACGGGTAAAAATTCCGCCAAAGATCAGAGTTCACAAATGACAGATTATGCATGCTAGTAAGCAAAACAGAGGGAGTAGATGGAGAATACTGAGTGTTCTAGAAGTCTCTGTCCCCAGGAATCAGAGAGAATGGAGCTCCCACTTTGTCCTAGCCTGAGCTACTAAGTATAGCAAGAGGAATGCTTAATCTCTGAGCCTATCTAATGCTCAGTTATTCTGCTGAGACCATGGAGAAAAAAGATAACTAATGGCATCTCTGATGTGGACAGCATTGCAGGCATGCTCTAGATCTGTATCTGCGTGCAGAGGCTTGAACTCAGGACCAGGCTCAGGCAACTCCAGAGCAGACAGCAACAGTTCTTGGCAGCTACTATTAGGTTTGCTTTTGGTCAGCGATGTGGAGCTGAGCAGTCCTCTGATACATGTCCAGCCCCAGCCACAAGCCTCCAACACAACCCTGAGTTACTGGGCTGGGTCTGTCTTAGGGTAGTCACTTTTCTGGGCCATGGCAAGATGACAGCTCTCCTGTGGATCCCCAGGTGGGGAATGGGTTTGGGATTCGGACCTGGGCCAGTGTGTGGTGAACTCAGGTGTTTACAGCCAGGGTGGGGCAGGGGCTGAGCCCAGCGGGTCATGTTAAAGCGCTTCCTGTTGCCTCACTTGCACAATGTGCAAACAGGGACATTATCTCTCCTGTGGGAGCAACTGACTCAGATGCTTGGCCAGCTGCAGGGAAAGGTGTCTCCATAGCCACCAACAGCAAAGAATAACTTAAAAAAAATATATCCATCACTTTGTGGCTCCAAATGATAACAATACAGTCCTCTTTATTGTGATCCAAAAGCAGCTTTTTTTTCTTCCTTTGCTCTCCTCTCTGTTTTTTTCCTATCTGATGAGAACTTGTTTCTCAGCTGTCTGTTTTTGGTGTGCCTACCATAGCTTTTTGGACACTCTCCCTTTTTTTTTTTTTTCATTTTACCTAATGTCAAATGACATATGAAAAGTAAAATTCAGCCAACCAAACCCCAAGGGAGTTATGCATGTACAAATAGCAGTGATATGTCTTTTCAGCTTTACCATGAGCCCTGTACAACTAACCATGTATGTCCATGGACTTTATAAATCTGTTTATGAAGTACATCATGGGTATAATCTGCTGCAGGTCTGGCTGGAGCAATCTGAGAGAATGCTGTTCCCAATGGCATACTGCTATCCTTCAAATCAGGAGACGATGCTTCTAGCTCCATTCTCCTTACTTGCTCTGGGAAATAAGGGGACAGCAACTAGCTGAGTAACTGCCCTCGCTGTATGAGCCATTTCCCTACACATGCTGCATCAGTGCCCTGTGCACAATGAGGTGCTTCTTCACTTGTTATCATCACTTGTTACGCCCAGTGGGTGTAAAGGCAAGGCCGATTCAGCAGAAACAAGAGCAACGCCTGTGGGAAGCTTGTCTTAGGACCAGCAAAACACAGAGACTAAGAGAAGGCTGTGATTTACTGATCCCAATCTTTGTATGGGGAAGATCTATGTCCTTTGAAGGCCTGCTTGCCCTCCTGGTGCGTTGTGAAGGGCAGATAGGCCTCTGTGACTCCTCTTGGTTGCACTGCAGATAATATCCTGTGGGCCCAAAACTGTGGGAATATTGCATCTGTTACCAAGCAGCGTTTGGTCTGCCTTTTGCCCAAGGCACCCGTATTACATACACAGTCAACGTTAACGTGTTGATACCTGTGAGCAGAGGGAAATGCACATTCTGTGCTTAAATGCCGCAGGAGCTGAGGTGTTAGGAGGATGTATGAAATTAAGGTAGGGAGGGCAGGGAAGGAGAGGAAAGGCTTCATAACTACTTTCAAATGTAATAGGTGTAGCTGAGTGAAGGCCTTCAAGGTTGAAGATTGAAGAGATGTCCTCTGAGGCAGTCTTTCTTCAGAAGGTAGATTACAAGGTAAAACCTCTTCAAAATGCCCAGTGAAAGCAAGAACGTTTGGTGCCAGGAGCAAGAACTGAGAAGAATTCACTAAATGTTTGTCTTCCTGTCAGGTAAACATGGATTGAGAGTCCCTGGTCACCATAATCAAACTAATAGATGGAAAGCAGTTTCTTTTGCCTATCTTCTCTGATCATCTCAGCATCAGCATCAAACAGGGTATCAGGTTGCACAGACAGGACAAAAGAAATTGTGAATAAGCAAAAAGAGGCACACTGGCATCTGTTTTTAGTTTTGCAGAGAAACTGACTGTAGCGAGTGCAGAGAAAGGCACCACAAAACATCTTCACAGGGATACTGCACACCATGTTGACAATAAAACTGATCCGATCCAATGACAGGGAGCTCTGCTGAGGGAGACAGAAGCCAAAAAAGGAAGAGCGTGATCAAAAGTGAATGAATTATTGTGATAATACTCCTCCATTCCTTTGTGCTAGGTGTGTGTAAATGTTTTAGCACAGAACTAACACTAGGAGCTAGTATGAGCTGCTTCTCTGAGCCCGTGTCAATTAATGATAATCACAGCACTCCGAAACACAAGCATTCATTGTAGTCCATCACGAATGGTCCAGTTTGGGATTTTTTTTCCTGCTCCTCCCCACCCTTACTCTCCTTAACTCTTCCATCCCAACATACAGGAGTTTATTTGGACACAGCTTTTTGACTGCCCTCTTACAAGAACCCAGCTGCAGCACAACATGCAGACTGAGTGAACCCAGTTGAAATCCAGGGCATTTGCTCTGCATCACTGATTCCCACTTATTTTTTCCTCAGCCATCTTGAAGTGAGAAACTACAGGATAAACACCAGAAGCAGCAACAAATAAACCATAAGAAACCAGTTCCTGCAAAATTTTATTTCCCACTTCAGGAACTTACAAGTATGTTTGGTGGTTGAATGTGAGCACTTTTCAGAAGATGCTTATGTTTGCAGAATTTGGGCATTCAATTGTCAGAGAAAGTGTTATTCTGCTCTAGTCTCCTCCCATCCCTATTCTGGCCCAGAGGCTTTTGCTTCCCCAATATAGTCTCCTAGGAAGCCCTCATTTGCTACACCCCTTTCCAAAGGTCTCTCAAAGCAACATCCACCCAGGAGACCTCTGAAAAACACAATTGTCACTAAGGGGATTTGGGCCTCTCTTTAATTTCTGCCATGCTGTACTTTAGCTCCTCATTATAAAGTTAGCTCTTCAAGATTCTTTGTCTCTGCAGGGTTGAAAGTCGCTGACTGCATGCCTGGGTCCAATTTTCCTCCATTTTCCCTTTAACTGGCCATTCACAGCTTTGCTAAATGTTTGTATAATGCTACCGGCCCCTTCACAACAATCTTATTAAACTTTTTGAATCTGTTTTGCAAGGAATTAATGAAAAAAAAAGCATAACCTGAATAACAGGTCACCAAAAAAAACCACCAGTCTCATCTTTTAGTATAGATCCTGAACTGTTTTGTTTTTCTCTTTTTTTTTTCTTTTCTTCTTTTTTCCTTCCATAGAGGGAAGAGAACTGACATTTTTCTGATCTGAGAACGTAATTCCCAGGGACAGTGCATGAGAAAACAGTAATAATATACAGAACACCCAGGAACAGTCGTTGAAAGATTCTCAGGGTGTTACTTTTGGCAGGACATCAGGTTCCAACAAAACCCACTGAGAACACTGGGCTAACAACAATAATAATAATATTTTACCACAGATGAAGTGTGTTTTATCTGAGGGTCACAAAAGGCTTCTGCAAATGGTAAAGGAGCTCCTTCAGGAGGGGTAAATGAAATTAATGCTCTGTAGGTATTTTCTCAGGTTCACTGATTTAGAAGACAGGCTATTGTGTACAGAGTGCGAGAGAGCACAGAAAGAAAAGAGTTAACGTGTACAGGCAAGCTTGGAGCATTCTTAGCAGTGAACTTGCATAGACATAGTAACCTATTTTTTAGTGTTTTCAGTAAATCAGCTGCTGGCATTCCACATACACCACCTGAGCACCTGTACACAAACCAGGTAACCGAAGGTTACGTTGTGCAAATACAGAAAGTGCTCGGTGAATTCATGCACATCTCTTTGGCTGTAATGTGAAATTCCATGTATTATGCTTGCAATTCCTGTTTGGCACCCTTCTGTACGTTTTCTGGGACTAGTCTCTGACTCCAAAATACAAATGTAACCACAAAGAAGTGCATGAGAAGTTAGGGACTAGAAATAAAAGATCAGTGTGGATCATTTGCGAAATGTTGAAGTTCTGGATCCACACCCACACTTTGCAGCATTAGTCTGTCTCGTCTGGGGAACCATTCCACAGTGCAGCTGCCTAACACAAAATACAAGATGCTGCTTCTCTCTGGGCTACTGGTGAATCTCAGACCGTATTTCATATACAATGCCACAAAGACGCTGCTGGTATTGTGATGGCAAAACTCCCAGGGGAAATACAGCTTCTACCAACCAAAGAAGTTTAGCTGTTGTTCATTAGTATTCCCAAGGAGAACGTATTGTGACACA
Organism: Penelope pileata; assembly: GCA_013396635.1. Lineage (NCBI taxonomy): Eukaryota > Metazoa > Chordata > Aves > Galliformes > Cracidae > Penelope > Penelope pileata. Next base: position 41,001 of record WBMW01005925.1, read on the forward strand.
GGGAGTCCAGAAAATACAAAGTGCATCATTAATATCTTTTATAGCTTAATTTGATTGCTTATGACTTTTTAGCACAAATATACAATCAAATATTGCTGCACTGACCTTACCTCAATGACCAAAAGGAGGAGAACATATTTTGAGACAAGTGGTACCTTTCCTCAGGGTCTTTCAGTGCATATATTTTATGAAGATTACTTCTTCCTCTTTGTAGTCATTTTTGGAGTCTACATTGCCCTTACTTCCCAGACCAGTGCCCTCACTGGACAGCAAAGGCTGCTGAGAAGTCACTGGCTGTGCCCCTAACACAGAGACACAAAATCTGTGGTCACTGTCTATATGAAGGAAATAGTGTGAAACAAGACACGCTTCCTTTATGTCATAAAGTTAACAACAATAGCAACAAAGGTTTTGTCATGACTCCCCCAGTCTAAGGCAATGACTAACAAGCAGAGAGATTAGATATCAGGATGATTTCATAGCCTGCTGCTCCCCGAAGGGGAAGGTCCTGCTCTTCTCCAGCCTACCACCCCTCACTCCCTCCTCACCTCCTGCTCCCACAGACACATCCTGCCTTCCCTTTGTGCTGGCATTTGACAGACCCTTCTCAGACAACTCAGCTCATTAGAGTTGGAGGAAATAGTCTGTTTTTTTTTGTTGTTTTGTTAAATTATCTTGGTATGATGAGCTAAATTTTCTCAGAACACAGCCTTATGAGTGAAGAGAGCGTACGACTTGTAGCCAGAGCATTTGTTTTGGACTCAGATCAGCATAGCTACAAGGTATAACCCCAGAGTTTTGCAGGAGATGCTTTCCTGCTGGTAGTTTCACTTCTTTTGTATAGATGACCATAGCTACCATCTGGGAGAATTTATGCAAGTCAGAAAGGAAGTTAGCAGAATAACTGGTGTAATCCAGAAGTTGTTTTTGGCTACAAATACAGCTACAAATGGACTCCTCAAGCTGTACCATGCAACACCACAAAAGAATGAGGAGAGGCAATTCGAACTGCTGACACATGACTGGAATATCTTTTATAAGTTGAGCATGCTGAGATGGCCAGACATCACAGCCTCCAGGAGCTGTGTAATGCTTTACTCACTATCAGACATACCCACACGTCTTGCCCATGGCTGGAAACAGTGTCATATATCACCAGGTGAAAGCAGACAGGAGCACACCAACCACCATGTTTCACTGCAGGATTCAGCCCATTTTCTCTGTCCAGTTTCCTTGCCCTGGACCCAGAGGGCGCCTTGTCAGAATCCTTAAACAAGCTTCAGTGCCGCCCTACTTGAGTAATTTCCCCTCCCCGCAAACGAGTGTGCGTTGCTCCTTTCAGCACTCAGTTGCTGCGCAGAGGTGACAGGAGATGTGTGTGTGTGTGTAACTGTTATCATTGGACACAGGTTAAAAGTTTAAAAATCCATCGCAGCAGCTGTATTTGGAAGCTAAACTCTGAAGAAGTAAACTCTTCTCATCCTTCCAGATTTTGGCTTTGAACAACCCCATAGTTATGGTCAGAGATTAGAGAAATGTTTGTGGTGTTAAAAGAATGGTTTGGAATTTCTCGTCCAGCCATCTGCCCTCAAAGTGCAGCAGATGACTCACCAGCACTCACCTCCATTTGTTACTGAGCTAAAACTTTTATCTCCGCAGCTTCATGTAAAGTTCCACTCTGTATCCTTTCAGAAGCAGAGCCTGTTCCAATGCAAAAGAACAAGCAACGTTGAAAGGGCAACTCAGAATTCAAGGTTTTAAAACACTCATGTTAAATTCCGGCTAAGCTAGCATGCACGCCTGCACAGAGGCATTTGCACACATAAATCATGGCTTGCTTACATCTGGCACACACGGAGAGCACACTGCTTGGCACACTGCTTAAATGTGCTTCAACTACTGGACTGCATTCAGGTCTGCAGACGATCTTGAAAAAGTTTCTTTCCAGTCCGGAGCCACAAAACCTTACTGTTTTGTTGACGTTCTCATGGACCGAAGATGGCTGCTGTTGCTCACCGTCTCCTAATGAATTTTCTGCAGCCTTGCATCCATGGGATTATGGAGAAAGGTGCTTTTCACTCTTGGAAAGGAGAAAAGCTGTCTCCATATCTGGGATGTGATTCACTGTGTACAAGTCAGAAGCGGTACTTACAAGCATTCACAGTTTCTAAGCTAACTGCAGAGCCTGACTGAGCCAAATTCCCAGTAAAGCTATCTAGAGCAGCGAGTAGTTACCCCGACATCCCTCGGTTAAATAGTTTGTTGCCGTCTCACAAAAGCTGCTCACACTTTGCTTGCATATCGAGCCCCAGCTGTAGAAGACGTGGCCAGAAGAATCCGAGCTAAAACTATCAAACTGGTGCCATGCCAGCTTTACCGCCTTGTACCAGACTAAGTGCACATCCAGTGAAATTTCCAGAGCGCTTTGTGGAAACCTGTCATTCAATACAACATTCATCACATCTTTTTAACTGTAATTTTTTGTTCTTTTCTCTCCTGCAAGTGGGTCAGATTCCTTCTGGGTCCTAAATTACAGCTTTTGAGAAAGGAATACGTCTGTTAGTCGTAACCTGGAAATTTGCTCGGAACCACTTCTGAGTTATGCAAGTCCAGATCTGCAGTTCTTTCATAACTGCCTGCGATGGCAACAAACAGGGCCGCACCACGGCTGGTCCCTCGAGCCCTGTACTCGTGCCAAAGATATCCAGTTATGCTGGCATAATTAATTTTGATGCATTAGTAACACAACAGTTTTTGTCTTCACCAGTCAGAATATCCGCCAGTAAGATTCAGCAAACGTAATTCAGCAAAGCTCCTTCCTCTGCTGACAAGGAGAGCAATCCCCATTTAAGGATTAATCACCACTTTGTAACTCCTGCAAAATCCACACTCCAGGCTCTGATTTAGTTATACACAATACCTGTGCACAACTTGCTAATTAAGAACAACATGGGTATTAACCTTTCTTCTTTTAGGTTCTTAAATTGCAGATTTAAAACTTCTCTCAGTGTGAGAAGCGGCTCTGACTATCCAAAGTGTGAAATAGCAAGGACATTAGCAGATTCAGCCAAACCCACAGAGGCCGGAAAGAAAGGCAAGACTTACAGTTAATGCCTCAACCTATAACCTGGAGGACATCTGGAACTTTTCACAGCCAGCCACCACCCTGTGAAATGGGGACTCTCCCGTGCTACAAAGCAGATTCACCACTTGACACTGTTTGTTGCTGCGAGCTTTAGCCTGTATTTCTCCTACACTTTGATAGTGCTTCTGAGCGGGTGGGGTCATGGCATGGTAGCTCAGCTTAGCATGATTAAGGCAACATTTTTTCTCATCACATAGTGTTAAGAAAGATGACACTAACATCATCTTCAGTACTGTGTACAAATTTGTTTGTTTGTTTTTTTCTGATTCCTTTGAGCCTGGCTTTGATAGCAGTTTTGAGTAACAAAATTTGATGTCCATTCTGATTCAGTTGCATAAATAGTTTTGACACTTCTTTCAAAACTTTTAGTTTGTTCACTCGTTTTCTCTGCCAGCACTTGGCAATCACTACGCAGTAGCAGAATTGCTTTAAAAAAAAAATAAAAATACAAGGATTACAAACACGCACTGGACCAACTCAGAGTTTTCAACGATACATAGCATCATGGACAAGGATATGAGTAAGAGGAGATGAACAATAACCCTGGAGGCACTGGCAGAAGGCAGCACATGCACAGGAGCAGAGCAAGAGTAGGGGCAGCCCTGGGGTCAGACACAGGGAAATGAGGCACATGCAACATGTCCCCATCGTGTGAGGTTCCACAGGGAACCACATGACGCTTTTCCTATTGACTTTGATGAAGGAATGTAAAAGGTAGCTAGTTAAGTCGCTGTCTGCCACACCTGCGACACGCAGCGAAGGTTCACACTGGGACACTCTGCTCTGATTCCTCAGTGTCAAGACACGATCTCAAGCTGACTGAAAACCCTCTCTAGAGATGATTGTGGTATGTAGAGGTGGTGGTGGGGAAATGGTGGGGCAGCATCCACTTCTCTTATTCAGGGGCTTCCAATGACATCTGCAAGGCATGCAGTTCGCTTAGCCCCATGCTGCAGTGGCATTCTGTCACCATTTGGGTGTCTTTGGAATGGAAGGAAGTGAATGGAACGAAAACTGTTTGTACTGGACACTACTACTAGATTTCATTATGGTCTTACTGCTTTATATTCTAAGGGATTCTAGATTCCCAAAAGAAAAAAAAATGCCAGAAATGTCCTTTCCGTGCATTTTCCAGGTAGCTGCAATCATTTCTTTCATATAGAGATTTCACTTTCACAGCACAGCGCTTTCTCGGTCATTTCAATGCTAAATTCCAGAGAGCACAGACTTGCAGCCTTTCCAGAAGCACCAGATAGTCCAGGGCTGCTTGCTCATTTAACTGTCAAATATACAACTTGTGTAAAAAGTGCTTTCTCTGGTTTCCTCTCCATTTCTAGAGGCACTCCAAGGGAATAAGTGCAGTTGTAAAAGCAAAAGAGCATTTATGATCTGTCTGTAGCAGCAGTAGCCATCTCTTACCCTAGCTGGAAAAGCTCCGACCCGCTGCAGTGACTCTGCTAACATTCCAGAGACCTGACTATTCACAGGGACAGGGTATTTTTGTTAGCAAGCCCCTAATTCTTCATCGTGCAGGCCCAGATGGTCCACAGAGGCTGACATCATTAGACCACATACTGTAAGATACTAACCACTTGAGCTTTTGCCAGAGTAAAACTTGATAGCTGAGCACTGATCAAGATTTCTTTTGGAATCAGCATCAACTATATATGGTACTATTCAGCAGTGGCATGCACTCAACGTCTTGATGCAATTGGCCAATAGGTTTTTTTTCCTATGGATATATTTGCCAAGATGAAAAACCAGAAAAAACGTAAACAATTTCCAATGCGTTTCCAACTGCTGAACTATGTTTTCTAAACCACATTGCTGAGTAGTGAACTAAACTTAATGAATATTCTCTTGGGTTGCGATCCAAACAGTGACTCTCCATTTTCTTCTCTGATTATGATCTGTAAATCACTGAAGATTAACATGAAATGGGGCTATACACATGCACAATCCGGGTTCATTACAGAGCAAGTCATCACGGGCAGTTACTTCTTCGTCTCTCCATGTTTAGAAATTCAGTCTGGAACAATAGTATAGTCTGTTTTGGAATGAAGAATACTCTAGAAACAAAAACTGTCCATCTTTCCAAATACGTGCTACTGCCAGTTTGACTCAACTGTGACATATGCATATTTCAGGGGAAAGGCTTTGGAGCTTTTTTGTTCATTCTTATTTTGTTTTGCTTTACTTTGTGGTTGTTTTTTTTTTTTCCTTCTCCCCAAGCAACTCAGTGTTTTGAAAGAACTGATGATGAAATATTGAACAAGCTTTGTTAACATTTACTTGGAGCAATATAACAGCTTGGCCAGAAGTTTTAGAAAAAAGTCTTGGTCCAGGATCATTTTCTGTTAGAAAAAACAGTTTTAATAAATATTTTCAAAGCTGTGTTGATTCGACTAAAAATGTGTAAGTTTTCCTCCTGAATGTTACAAAATGAAGCATTTCTTCTTTTCACTTTGAAATGGCTGTCTACTTTGGATTTGAATCTCCTGGTATTTTGTGTTAAAAAGTATTTAAAATATTGTTGAGATTAGGTAAAACAGCCTTTCAACATAACAGAGATACCCCAATTTCAAAGGTTTTTCTTCCCCTCAAACTTCTCTTTCCCAGACAATTTTCAAATGCTTAGCCATCATTCCAGATCAGAACAAAATAAACTGAATGTAACCAAGTAATCAGAGCATATTACGCACTCTCCTGTGGGTCTGAGCCACACGGGATCTGGATCAGTTACAGCTTTCTGCTGAAAAGCTTGGCTCTCCAGCCGAGGCTGCAGGGACCTACGCACTCAGCTTTGGATGTTAAGATTTCAGTGTCAGTGTCAGCTATCCCAAGTTATCTGTACTCACTGGATTTGGTAATCCTAGTGCTGTAAAACCCACCGAGTGTGTGGTCTTAGTAAATACAGAGCAAATTCCAAACTCTGCAGCAAGATATCTTGTACAAACACTTCATATTTATAATACACTCATTAATAAAATGGGAGAGTTCAGGTTTTTAGTTTGGCATGGAGAACTGAGATCTTCTGCATTAATGCAGGTTTCGTTTTCCTGACCTTGGAAGTAGAGAGGATGAGCAGAAAGCAGTCAATTATCTGCTATGTATTTATTGATTATATAAAACTATTGGACATGTAAAACTATTGGACTATAAAACATTTTCTCCAGCTGAATACAATAATCTTAACTGCACTGCAGGAAAGTCAATTACGGTTATTAGGGCCGGTAATTGAGGCTGTTACAGGCAAACCCCAGAAAGAGTTGGGAATTTACCAGCCAAAACCAGCTAGTGCTCATGCTGCTCCAGCCTATACCAAAAGTCAACCTCTTTTTGGTCTGTCCTCATAAGGTTAACGAATTCATGCATTGGTTCAGACAGTTTTGGTGTAGAAGAGTGAAGCAGAGGATTGTTTTGGTTCAGCATTTAAGTCAGATGGTAGCTATGTCTCTGACCACTGTCTTTTTATGTAACTTCCAAATATGCAGATATCTCTGTGGATGTTTGTAACCTACAGTTTGGCAGGCCAGGATTAGCTGCAGCACAGCAGCTCGGTGGATTCTATGTGCTTAAGTCTGCCCTTCCGATAAAGATGTCCCATCACATGCAATGGTATGCCACGGCTTCTTAGGTAATTATTCAGATCTTCATAATTCACCACAGTCTTCAAATTATCAAGGAGTTATTTTACCCATGGAGCTGCACATGCAGCCCTCTGGTGCTCCTGGTTATTCACACAGCTGAAAGATCCTGCAGGAGGTCACACAATGCTGAGCCCAAGAGCTGAACACAGCACCTTCAGGTGCTGTTCCATGGCTGCATGGTGCAAACATAACCACTACAGGGAAAGACAGAACAGGAAGATCCTTTAGGTGGCTCAAAACCCAGCCAGCTTTTCAAGCAACTGCAGTAGTGTTAGTACAGCTCCAAAGGTTTTCTCAAGGGACATCAAGCCTTGCATAAGCCTACTGGCCCCCCATCTACATCTCTGGGATTTCACTAAAGCTGAGTGAGTCAATTCAATAAAACCTTCTGATGTCAGGACATGACCAGATCTGAATGATACTCTGCCTTCACTGTCTATTTAACTCTGTAGTTAATTGTCTCTTCAATTCACGTTGGATTATTCATAGACAGGAATGTTAAAAAAAGATAAAAATATATTGGAGATATTTTAGAATGTGGGCTGTTCTCTGGCAGGAAGCTAGGCAAAAGCAAAGAAGAAGTCACTACATGGAAAACATGCTTTTTTTTTTTTTTTTTTTAAATAATCCAGTACTAACAGAAATGTACATTACCATCATCACATGGCAAGGTCCTTGCAAGCGCCCCCAGTTTTGGAATCTCTTAAACTCACACTTCTTGACATCAACTTCCAGATCCCATAGAGCAGTTTGAACAGAGCTTCTTACCCAGATTACTTTGTTAAATAATTTACTATATCTGACTATACCCCCATTGTAACAGATTGATAGAATAACTGCGATATTGGCACCAAAGCTGACTGAAGCTTGCCAGCGCTCAGTAAAACATTTCAAAAGTTCAGGAAGAGCAACAGACATGAGTCCTTTGGGATCATTAAATTATTCAGTGTCACCTTCTGTGTAAGGCTGATGCTGTATCACTTTGCTTCTTCTGCGGAGTTACAGTAACTGGTGTTTGACTAGAGCATATAAGGTGTCACATCTTGATATGAAGGTTTCAAGAGGTGGAGAATTCACCCCCTCTCTTGGCAAGTTATCTCACAGCTTTCGTTTCTAATTTAAACTTACCTAGATTCAGCCTCCTGCTATGGCTTTTGAATATGCATTCTCCAACAATACAAAGTTGCTTTAGGGTACATTCTGCTAGTTACTGAATCTGAATTAAGTCTTCTTTTAAGGAGATCAGTTCCTTGAAAATCAGGAGGGATCAGATCTCTCTCAGTTTTCCATTGGAAGGCTTTTTTTTTTTTTTTTTT
>WBMW01005925.1:49138-64886 GCA_013396635.1 Penelope pileata
TTTTTTTTTTTTTTTTTTAGTATTTTCATAATTTGTATGGCTCTTTTCCTCTGCACTTTCCAGATTTCCTGGATTTCTCAGCTACAAGACAAGACAGCTTGTTTCTCGAGTTATTTCAGAATTAAACTAATGAATCATATGAACACAGCCTTGCTGCTATCATCACTGTAGAACTGCCATGCCCAAGCTCATGTTCAGCTCTATTTCCTTTGGGATCCTTAAATTCACTTCAGAATCACTGCTTTTCAGCCGCATAGCTCTTAGTGCTCTTAAACTGCACTTCTCTTGGTTGTACCTAGCCACTAATATAAAGACCAGATAAAAAAATGATTGTGGTTACCTTTATCTACTATTTTATGTCAAATCAATTCAAATTTCCTGCACAAAACTACCTGGCAAGTGATCACGTTGATTAGAATCAAGATACCCACATTGGACCAACTGAGGCTGGTTTCACTTGTGAGACACAAAGTTAAATGATCTCACTTGCCTTCTCTATCCCTACAAATAGAAGTCAACAGATTGTTGTCAAAAAATATTAGTCCTTACCTACTCCCTTGGACACAATATATAGCCCCATGGCCCACATGCCTTCCATAACAGGCTACCTCTCACACATTCTGTTCCACAGGCTTGAAAGAGTCTTTTATAGCATCTATTTGAGCCAGCTTTGGTATCAAGAACTGGCACAGACAAAAAGATTGAACTCTCTAAGCAGCTGTCAACAGGTTGATCCTACCCTGGATGGTTCCAGATCTAGCACTCAACATCTGTTCCAAATCCAGCTATAGCACAAAATAATCCCACACCACTGGAGTTGATAAAAGTCTGCAAAAGACAATAAATCTACTAGAGCAGGAAAACATATAAAGCAATTAATGTTTCTAAATATTTTATGAAACAAACAAACAAAAAAGCCAATAAAATAAACCTCACATTGTATTTGGCACAATATAGCATATCCTTTTTCCTCCCCTAATAGTTGAATTCCGTATCAAACTTTTGCACTATTTTCCTCTACTGTCAAACAAGCTGGGTCATGATTACCCAGGTCATCTTGCCTTGCCTTTGAGTTACCACTCCTCTATACCCAAAGTTTTCCTTATTGAGTAAAGACTTATTATGAGCTAGCAAGAGAAGACTGCTCATCTCACATGGCTCTCTTTTGCATAACTGGTGCTACCTAGGCATGCTGGTTGTTTTTTTTTCAATTCTTTGTGATCACTGCTTAACGTCGTTCTTAGTAACTTGGAAGGGCTGGAAAGTACTTCTGCGTTCCCATGAGGCATGATTACATCAGCTGGCTTCCTTCTAAACACAAAAGAGAACTATTGAATATTTCTGCCTTTCCTGTGCTGTTAAGACTTTCACCACCATCTTCTGCTAGCAAGCAGGCTATACTATTTTTAGGAATTATTTTATTCCTGTTATCTTTTAAAGCGCCTTACTGTCCTTAGGCTGTGAGATAGAGGCTTCTTTTGCTCCTGCTCAGGTCTTTCTCCTTTATATTTCCACAGTCTCTAATTTATGTAACTGCTGCTTCCTTCCTCTTTCTTCTCCTCACCCCTGTTTATTCGGTAGTTTTAATAGCTGCCTTTGCTTCCTCACTTGGTGAGGAGGTGCCTCTAACCAAAGCAGTCCTTATTCACAATTATGAAATTGTGGTTTTTAAGCCATCTGGTAAGATTTTCTAGAATAATTCACAGCTTTCATTCACATTCTCCTGTTCAGATCTGTCCAAGTTTCTCTTCCCAAACACTTTTATTCATCATTTTCCTGGGTGCTTTGGGAAATAAACCATTTAGAATCGCTGAAAACATGGCCAACAGAGAAGTAGCAAACAGAACAGAAAGCATCCTTGCTAGAATTTGGGCAGGTTTGAGCACTAAGGATGATGGAAAATACCTCGACAAGAAAAAAAAAAAAGGATTATTTTCAATATGTCCCTTCCAAATGTGCTGGGACTGGGCTTCAATTCTTGTTCTAATTTAGTCAAAGTACTTAGCTACTAGCAGGAGTTGCTAGGCTTGCAGTGGCACTGTCTCTTCTAGGAATAAACCAACTCCACTCAGCTTGAAAATTATTGGAAATCTGTGAGGTATTATTACTGGAGAAATGAAAAGCTACAGGGAAAATTAGATTACAAGGACTAGAAGTTCAAAGACACACTAAAATACTCAGTACTTAACCATATTAAAGCTTTCAGAAGCTTGTGCTTTATTAACAGTAAAGATAATTAGATTGTGCTCTTAGTGAACTGTGTTGGATTGACAAGTCCTGAGGGAAAACACTAAGCTATGAGACATTGCTTTGACTGATCTTTTTCTTGAGTACATTAGTGAAGGAAGCAAAATGCGTAGCATTTCCAGAAAACTAAGGGCAGATGCATGAACATGACTAGTTGATGCTTTTCCTCCCCGTTAAATACTGCTGTCTGAGAAGCACAGGGAAGCAAGGAGCAAGTGTTCCTGACGATACAGCAGAAGTCTACCAGGATGGAAAAGGCTCATGATTGTGAGATTAGGGTCTTGTTCACAACTGAGAATTGATTTAGATAAGATGCGTTATGAATATAAAGCCTGTCAACTTTACCCAGCTGATTCTTGATATCCTTTTTTTGTTTGTGGACAAGAATGATAACACGTAACAATAGGAGTATCTAACACTCTGTAGGTATATACACACACATACATATACACATGGACACAGAGCTCCTAGGTAGCTTTTCAGTTCTCTTCTTAATTTAAAACCTAGTGCAATAGCTGGAGGAGAATGGGGGAAAAATGGGAAAATAGTGCAATAAGCATTAAACAAACTTTGCTACAACATTGTAGCTCCTTGCTTGATTTCAGCACTGTTATTTATGAACAGAATAAAACAAGAAACAGGTATGAATGGCTGCCAGCAGGAAACGTTTAAGTCTATGAGAAGGGCAAATGGGGGCTTTGGTGTATTCAAAGACCAGGGATCTGTCAGAAGGAAAATGACAACCTTCATTCTTAAGAAAAGACTGATTCATCCCAGTCATGTCTGCAATTGCATTACCTCAGACAATATAACTGCTGCAAGGGCTGAGTTTTGTATTTCGTACGTGATGCTAGAGGGGAAGTAATCCCGCTGCAGGAATAAAAACTGGATTTTTTCCGCCAAAGCAGCCACCTTGCATAGCTCAATTTTACATTTACAGTCTTGGATAAGAAAGATTCAGAAATCTCCGACTCCAATTTTTGCCAGCCAAGGAGGCCAGTAACTTAAAGGATTAGACCTAACTTTTCACCGGAGTCAACTGACTTATCTTGAGAGCATTGCGTTGAAATAACAGTGAAACCTTTTCCTCAGCTATGATGAAACCAAGAAAAATTTATCAAAAAAAAAAAGGTTTATCTAGGACAAAGAACAGAGCTAGCTACTAAATATTTTACTATTGAAAAAGATCTGGAACATACACAATTTGGTGTGGCAACGTGTTCATTTCTATGCTATTGGCAATTCTTTTTAAAAAATTAGGTCACTTCATTATTTTTTTTTTTTTAAGAAATGTTTGTAAGGAGCATAAATGGAGATTATACATTGCAGCTTGAAAGTAATGTGCTTTTTAATGTATCAATGTATTTAATGTATTTAATGTATTTTCACATCCTACTTAGGTTTTTTTTAAACATCTAACAGATTTGTCACATTGAAGTGCCCAGACTTAGCCTAATGTTTATGTTTTTCTATAGTTGAATGCTAAATTAGAACAATCATGTTGTCATCCTTCTCTGTACGATACTGCTGCTTGGCTTTATTATTTCTTTTTCATTACTGCTTTACGTGCTCCTTCAAACCATGGAAAAATTTACATCAGAAGTAAGTTGGTTCCCTACCCCCAACCCTCCTGCTGGGAAAGGCTCTCTTCTGAAAAAAGAACAGGTACTGTAGATGACTATATACCTGTTCTCTATCTAGACTAATATGGATTTATCCTTATTTAACCTTCAATATCCATCTCTAAAGCACACTTTTAGAACCTCTAAGAAAAAAAGAAATCACTACGATGGGGGTCACACACTGCAATAGGTTGCTCAGAGAGATTTTGGATGGTCTCCCCATTTAATACTTTCATACTGACCTCAAGCAACCAGATGCAACTTCACACTTGGCCTAGCACCGGCCAAACCTCTCTCTGAGCAGAGGTTTGGACCAGATGGCCTCCAAAGGCCCTTTCCATCTTAAGTTACTCTCTTGCATATGAAAACCGGTAAGTGTTTCTTAGAGTAGGGAAAAGAGAATGCTTGTGAAGCAAAAGGAGACATTTTTAACAGTCCTCTGTTTAATATACACATCCGGTCACAGGTGTTTCTGTCAGGACCACTTGCCTCTCTTATAGTGACAGTGAAAGATGACAACTGGCTTTAGTAACAGGAGCAAGAGCATATCACGTTTTGATGTGAGTCCCGTTGGCAAGCGTGAGCTGGTGCACTCACACACTGCTGGTGCTGTCTGGGGTGCATCTGAAGTCTGGCAAGGTCAGGACTAGCAGCAGAAGTGCAATGAGTGCTCATGTGGAAGGCAATGCTGATGGGCGCTGAGGCTGAAAGCGTCAAATATGCACGCTGCTGCTTTGAGTTCTTCCATAAGACTGGCCACAGAGGCATTCTTCCCCTTGACAGAAATGCTGTTCTTCAGCATGTGAAATAATTATGAGATGAATATGAATTGAAAGTGCACTTCCTCTTGACCTACTTCCCAGGCAGGGAAGCAGAGCTTGATGCCCTCCTGTTTAGCAAGGTAAAATTATTTCTCTGCATTCCCTAGCTTCCACAAAAGCCTCTACTATTTGGTACCAACCACCTGGCTAATTACCATACCTAATATGCAGTTTCTTCTAATGGTTTCCTTCCATCTCTTGTCAACACCCAGGCTGACTAACCAAACTGGTTCCTTCAGACAGAACTGCACCTCTTTACCCCATCAATGAATGCACTTTTTAACTGCAAAGGTAAACATTCAAAATGACAGTGTGAGCTGGCTTTGGGAAAGTAGCAGAACATCCTGGAAAGCTTCAGGAATGTGCACACCTGAATCCTACCTCATTACCTACCTCTGCACCTGGCCTTCTTAGCCACATGAATGATAGAATCACTGTGTTGGAAAGGACCTACAAGATCATCTAGTCCAACTGTCCTCCTATCACCAGTATTTCCCACTGAACTACTAAACCATATCCCTTTGCACCTTATCCAGACAGTTCTTGAACACCACTAGAGACAGTGACTCCACCACCTCCCTAGGCACACTGCCAGCTCATGTTCAGCTGAGCATCAACCAACAGCCCCAGGTCCTTTTCCTCGGCAAATTTGGACGGGAGGCCTCCTGGGAGCAGCAGGTGCTGCAGACTCCGGCCCCTCTTTTGGCCAGGGCTGGTGCAGCCGCTGTCCGTGCGCGGGGCCACCCTGGGTCAGGCTGCGGTCGGTGCCGCTGGTGGCGGAGGGGCCGCGGGGCGGCCGTGCTGGGGCGCCCCTTGTGGTCGGGCAGGTGGCGGTCAGGCCGGGGCCTGGCTGCGGCCGTCGGGGCGGCGCTAGGCGGGGCCTATAAGAGCGGCGCTGGGGGGCCCGCGTGGTGCCTACGCGCTACCACCCTGGCAACTGCCCGATCCCAGCTGGTTCGGAAGCTAAGCAGGGTCGGGCCCGGCCCAGTCCCTGGATGGGTAAGCCCTATCCCAGGAATCCCGGGTTGCTGTAGGCGCCTCTTTTTTCGGCGCGGGGCTGCTGGCAGCGGCGCCGGGGCTCGGCCTTGGGCTGTGGGAGCCCTGCGCTGGGCGCGGGGGCATCCTTTGCCAGTCTGCGCTGCTGTCAGCTGGCAAGGGTGGTGCTGCCGGGGGTCCCTGTTGTCTGGGGAGATTGCGGTGGGGCCCCACTCTTCTCCAAAAGAGCGGCCAGGCACTGACACAGGCTGCCCAGGGAGGTGGTGGGGTCACTATCCCTAGAGGTGTTTAAGCCTGACGAAGCCCCATGCCGCTGCCAGCAGCCCCCAGGCGAAAAAAGAAGCACCTACAGCAACCTGGGATTCCCGGAATAGGGGTTACCCATCCAGGGACTGGGCCGCCGCCCCTGCTTAGCTTCCGAAACAGACGGGATCCGGCAGTTGCCAGGGCGGTAGCGCCGTAGGCACCATCCGAGCCCCCCTAGCGCCGCCCTGACGGCCGCAGCCAGGCCCCGGCCCCGCCGGGCGCCACCGACACCCGCGACCGCCACCTGCCCGACCACAAGGGGCGCCCCAGCATCGCGACACCCCCCGCCCCACAGCTCAGGTGAGGCCGCACCTCGAGTGCTGCGCTCAGTTTTGGGCCCCTCGCTACAAGGAACAGCAACACCCCCAACACCTCAGGGGAGGTTCAGGTTGGATATTAGGAAAAAACATCTTCTCCGAGAGAGTGGTCAGGCACTAGAACAGGCTGCCCAGGGAGGTTGTGAGGTCACTGTCCCTGGAGGTGTTCAAGGTACATCTGGACATGGAAGTGAGGGACGTGGCTCAGCGGGTAACCTTGGTGGTAGGTGGACAATTAGAGATCTTTTCCAACCTTGATGATTCTATGATTAAATGAGCAGACCTCTCTTATTGACAAGGTTTCAGGACACATCTTTTTATTCTACCACAAAATCAATTTTGTGTCTCCTTAGTGCTGGGAGCCTGGCTGGGTCTTCATGCACGAGTCCCACAGCAGCTCTCCCACAGCAGCTGAGGGCTTAGGACAGACAGTAACACCCCTTCTCTGACACTGTGCTTGCATGAGGAATGTAAGTTCTAATCTAGTGCTTTTTATATGTCAATCTTCCTGTCCCTTCAGGGATCTGCAGCAGTCATTCTGGTGTCTATGAACATGTAGGGAGGGTGTCCCAGCGCAGCTCTTGCTGGCGTTTCTAAGCCCCTGGCTGTGCTGGTACTCTGTGAGCTGCTGGGAGACATTGCTGGGTTTGGTCTTGGGAGTCTTAGGGTTGACAGATGATTATTGCTGGCCATCTCCTCTGGGGCCACTCCACAGCTCTTACACCAAAAGTAACTGTTTGAAAAGGGAGAAGCTGCTGGGACTTTCTGACCTGGATAAGCTTCTCAAAAAAAAAGGGTCCAAAAAATAAAAACCAAGAAACTATTTGCCAATACGCTCAGTTTATGATTTTCAAGGTAAATGTCATAACTGGCATTTTGCTGTAGCTGAGTGTTACTGTGTTCAGGCTGTGAGAGCAAGCATCAAAGGTATAAAGGAGAAAAGCAACCTCAGCATCACAGCAGACAACATGCTGTGGAGATTCCTAAATTAGCACTGAGCTAAGTCTGTGCAGCCCCACATACCAAGTTGGACTGGAAGCAGCAGAGAGCAGGGTGTTGCTAAATGATTGCTCAGTTAATCCATAACCTGAATAAACCACCCACAGATAAGTGAGAGCCAATGGTGTGTAAGCTGCCAGAACAGAACCTCGATTCCAACTTCACAGTCAGCGGAGCTAATCATAACTCTGCAAGTCACAAAGAAAATTGTGCCAGGAAGAATCTGCTCATGGATCTTCCCCTGCCTCTTTGTGTAGGGCACTGGAGATCATACCTTTTGCTGCAAGCTTCACCTAGGATAGATCATGAATCAGCATACATGATTCACCTGCCAAACCCTCGAGTACGTCACTGATAAGATAATACAGATTCAGAAGTGCAAGTGTCTCACCAGCAGCCGGAGTGAATCTGACAGTACAGCCAGAGACAGTGACCATTCCTGAAGTCCTTCCTGGACACGATCTGCATTTCTCATCTCACTTTCCACATTAAGATATGTTGCATCTGAGCGATGCAACCTCTGACAAATCTGGATATACAGCTGAGTTCTCTCAGCTTGCCACTGATGCTAATTTTGTTCAGTTTTGAGCAGCCGTAGCTGCCACTATAATCTTAGACATCACTGAACTTCCCATAACTACCAGGTTTGTCCAGAGATAAAGTTTAGTTCTAGATTTGCCTAATTTGTCTTTTCCCTCCCTCCATCCCCCACTCCAATGCACTGAGGCAACTCATCTCTCGGATGACACAATTCTGTTGTCAGCAAGGATGTTTAACAGGGAATCTCTTTGAGATTTATTCACAATAAGCTGTTTCAAAGGCATTGCTTTGGCTGTCAAAGCAAGCACAGCTGAAGTTGAATTGGGCTGTGATTTTCTTATTTCTCCAGTCTAATTAAATAGATCTTAAATTACTCATATTAAAGAGGATTGCCTCCATAAACCAAGTCTGATTTGCAGAGTGCACTTGCAGAAGTGCTGAGTATGCATCAAATCCCTCAAAGTCAATAGGAGCTCTTAATCAGTGCCCTGGGACAGAGCACCNCACCCCCCGCCCCACAGCTCAGGTGAGGCCGCACCTCGAGTGCTGCGCTCAGTTTTGGGCCCCTCGCTACAAGGAACAGCAACACCCCCAACACCTCAGGGGAGGTTCAGGTTGGATATTAGGAAAAAACATCTTCTCCGAGAGAGTGGTCAGGCACTGGAACAGGCTGCCCAGGGAGGTGGTGAGGTCACTGTCCCTGGAGGTGTTCAAGGTACATCTGGACATGGAAGTGAGGGACGTGGCTCAGCGGGTAACCTTGGTGGTAGGTGGACAATTAGAGATCTTTTCCAACCTTGATGATTCTATGATTAAATGAGCAGACCTCTCTTATTGACAAGGTTTCAGGACACATCTTTTTATTCTACCACAAAATCAATTTTGTGTCTCCTTAGTGCTGGGAGCCTGGCTGGGTCTTCATGCACGAGTCCCACAGCAGCTCTCCCACAGCAGCTGAGGGCTTAGGACAGACAGTAACACCCCTTCTCTGACACTGTGCTTGCATGAGGAATGTAAGTTCTAATCTAGTGCTTTTTATATGTCAATCTTCCTGTCCCTTCAGGGATCTGCAGCAGTCATTCTGGTGTCTATGAACATGTAGGGAGGGTGTCCCAGCGCAGCTCTTGCTGGCGTTTCTAAGCCCCTGGCTGTGCTGGTACTCTGTGAGCTGCTGGGAGACATTGCTGGGTTTGGTCTTGGGAGTCTTAGGGTTGACAGATGATTATTGCTGGCCATCTCCTCTGGGGCCACTCCACAGCTCTTACACCAAAAGTAACTGTTTGAAAAGGGAGAAGCTGCTGGGACTTTCTGACCTGGATAAGCTTCTCAAAAAAAAAGGGTCCAAAAAATAAAAACCAAGAAACTATTTGCCAATACGCTCAGTTTATGATTTTCAAGGTAAATGTCATAACTGGCATTTTGCTGTAGCTGAGTGTTACTGTGTTCAGGCTGTGAGAGCAAGCATCAAAGGTATAAAGGAGAAAAGCAACCTCAGCATCACAGCAGACAACATGCTGTGGAGATTCCTAAATTAGCACTGAGCTAAGTCTGTGCAGCCCCACATACCAAGTTGGACTGGAAGCAGCAGAGAGCAGGGTGTTGCTAAATGATTGCTCAGTTAATCCATAACCTGAATAAACCACCCACAGATAAGTGAGAGCCAATGGTGTGTAAGCTGCCAGAACAGAACCTCGATTCCAACTTCACAGTCAGCGGAGCTAATCATAACTCTGCAAGTCACAAAGAAAATTGTGCCAGGAAGAATCTGCTCATGGATCTTCCCCTGCCTCTTTGTGTAGGGCACTGGAGATCATACCTTTTGCTGCAAGCTTCACCTAGGATAGATCATGAATCAGCATACATGATTCACCTGCCAAACCCTCGAGTACGTCACTGATAAGATAATACAGATTCAGAAGTGCAAGTGTCTCACCAGCAGCCGGAGTGAATCTGACAGTACAGCCAGAGACAGTGACCATTCCTGAAGTCCTTCCTGGACACGATCTGCATTTCTCATCTCACTTTCCACATTAAGATATGTTGCATCTGAGTGACGCAACCTCTGACAAATCTGGATATACAGCTGAGTTCTCTCAGCTTGCCACTGATGCTAATTTTGTTCAGTTTTGAGCAGCCATAGCTGCCACTATAATCTTAGACATCACTGAACTTCCCATAACTACCAGGTTTGTCCAGAGATAAAGTTTAGTTCTAGATTTGCCTAATTTGTCTTTTCCCTCCCTCCATCCCCCGCTCCAATGCACTGAGGCAACTCATCTCTCGGATGACACAATTCTGTTGTCAGCAAGGATGTTTAACAGGGAATCTCTTTGAGATTTATTCACAATAAGCTGTTTCAAAGGCATTGCTTTGGCTGTCAAAGCAAGCACAGCTGAAGTTGAATTGGGCTGTGATTTTCTTATTTCTCCAGTCTAATTAAATAGATCTTAAATTACTCATATTAAAGAGGATTGCCTCCATAAACCAAGTCTGATTTGCAGAGTGCACTTGCAGAAGTGCTGAGTATGCATCAAATCCCCCAAAGCCAATAGGAGCTCTTAATCAGTGCCCTGGGACAGAGCACCACACCCAGCACTGCCCCCTGGATGCCTGTTCCTCCTTCCCCCAGGGAGGTCAGTGGAAGCTCTCTGTCCCACAGCTTTCAGTAGAAGCCCAGCTGGCTATCAAGGCATGTACATGTCAGACAGGTCTTTTTCTGATGCTGGTTGCCGCCAGAAGGCCATTTCACAGCCATCTGCCTAAATGTTGCTTTGGCTTTCCTCATGCAAAGCACTTCCTCTGACACTCCAGGTCTATCAGCATAATGAATCTCAGGGTTTCTAGTAACTTGAAAGGAGGTGGATGAAAGACCTCAGACTGTAATTTTCAGAGAGCAGCATTTTGCTGTCCTGTTGCCTGCAACAGCTGCCTAAGCCAGGTAGTGTGGTAGTTCCCACTGGTAATACCCAAAGTTCCAGCCCTGTTAGGCTCAGTAAAAGGAACAGCACTTAGCTTAATGGTTAGGAAAGACCACTGTTAATTTTGAAGTGGATGAATTATAAGTCAGTTACTACTGCTGTGAGCCTGAGACAGAACATTGCACTGGATGGGCAACAAAGTGAGGTTGGATGTGCCAAGATGGACCCAGACAGGACACCTTGGCTCCCCTAGTTAGGCAGGTGTGGGCAACCTGATCTTCTACCCCACGCATACCCACTGTTTGTGGAACACTCGCAAGCACTACTTTGGCCACATGAGCTCTCTCAGTACCCTGTGGAGGCTTACTAACACATTTCTAGTTCATCATCTGGAAAGCCTGCATCACTTTAAGAAGTGTCCCTGTTCTCCAGGATGCTTAATCTATTTTGAGACACCATTCTCTTTCTTTTCTCTCTCAATCTAAGCTTTGTTGTCTGCCTTGAGTTGCAAGGTAATGCACTATGTTTCTGCTCTTGCCAGATTTGAGACCAGGAGACATTCACTATTTAAGGCTATATGGGAACACTTGCTTCAGAGCAGGATTGTTCCGAATCATTGCTCTCAAGACAGAAACAGCAGGATGAAGCCTATGCTTGCTTTTATTGTGCAGAAGAGTTGCACTGGATTTAGGTCAAGACTGGTTTTATTTCTCTAACACTAACTTGACCTTTAGTATTGCTTTTACCTAAAACTGAAGAACCACAGCAACAGCCGTATGAGGAACTGAGCCCAAAGCATAATCCTTGCCCAAATCTACTGCAGCATCCTTTCTATGCTGCAGGGAAGAGAAACTGAAGACTCCCAGAGGCTGCTATTGAAACTCAGAGTATGTAGTGTTAAAGGAGGAGAGACGGTCTTACCTGGCGATAAATTTGATTGGCATAATGTGTGCCAGGTGGTTGGTATTTGATATTCAAAAGAAAACAATCTAAGGCTACAGCAACCATTAAAAAAATAAATCAAGTTTAATAAGAGCCAGTTTTACATGCATGACTGGCTTCTGAAGTGGCTCTTTTTACAGAGCTTCCCTCCTGGGCTTTGTTGTACACATTACTCACAACAATCTTCCAGCTACAACTCAGCCCAGGCTCTCATGTATAATTTTAGTACAAAAGAAAAAGCACAAAATGAATTCTAAAATAGATGATTGGTAGGTGAAAAAGGAGGGAGGGAGCGTTCTGTAGCTGCTGTCTATTTCTTTCGCTGTGTGGGTTCCTATGGCACTATAGCTTGAATGAGTTACGTGAGGCATCTTTGAGGCCCAAACAATTGCAGCTTTCTGAACTCTTTGCCCTCAGACTTCAATCCCTGCATTGCAGCTGATCAGGGAACTTTCCAAATTATACTGTGCACCTTTGCAATACCTTCTAATCGATGACTATAAAGATAGCATATAAACACTTTTAGTCATCATTATATCTAAATTCATAATCCACTGGAAAAGTATTGCTAGCAAAGGGTAATACTGCACTGCAAAAATTCTTGCACCATTTTAGCGTCGGAGCAACGGCTCACATTTACGGCTGAGCACCACCTGCTGGTTACTTCGGGTCTCATCTAATGGAGCCATTTCTCCTGCAGCTCTCCTCACAGCAAATGCTGAAATCAGATCCTGGCTTTCAGGAAGACGAGTTGATGAAAAGGGGCTGGCTGCTGTAACGGAGGACCTAGAGATTTCAAGGCTGAGCTTCTGAACTCAGCAAGACAACCCGCGGCAGGAAGGTGGAGGCAGCTGTGAGGGCACAGCTGGAGAAGCCAGAGGGGGACAAAAATCTCCAACCCTGTAACAAGGAGGGCAGTGGGGCAATAGCACTCCTCACTGCACCCTCTCCTTGGTCTCAGAGGTCTACATAAAGCAGCTCACAAGGCAAAAACAAGAACAGCAGAGGATGTTTCCCTTTCTGCCAAATTCCTGAGTGTCTTTATCCACATTATCAAGCTCCTGCCTCATTCTGATTTTAATTGATTTCCCTTGAAACATGTGACGTTGCCTTGCCCTCTCCAGCACCCCATAGCTGAAACCTGAGGTGTTGGGTTTCTTTTGTCTGTTCTGCCACTGGCCTGGTTATCTCCCGCAAGGTCTAACAGGAACTACATAACCCAGGTTGCAGATGAGAACAGGCATATTAGCTACTATCAGAAAAGCAAAAACAACCAAGAACAAACCACTGATCCTGGCACTTCAATTTTGCCACTCTGTCTGGTCTTACTTTAATGGAGATGTGTTCAGTGCCACACTGGTGGAGTATAATTTAATTCAACATTGTTGGCTTGAGCTGAGGTGGTGAAGATAAGTTTTAGTTGCTTAACTTTTGATGAACTCAGTGGAAGTTGGATAGGGAAGTCCCTGTACCATTTTCCAGGAGTGGGAGGTGTTACTGGCCACTGGCTGTTTCAGTTCTGATCTCCACCCAGCTGCAATCCACAATTTATGTGCAGTGTTACTGATATACCAATGGCCATGTTTATAACCTTATATATCATTGCCCTGACTTTAGCATGGCTAGCTTTTACAGCACCATCAAGCTGCACTGAAAGATGGAAAGGAAAAGGAAAAACAACCTCATCCTATGAATCCTTCTGTCAACACAGCAAGCTATAAGCCCAAAGAACAGGATGACCCCACCCTTGAAATTTCTCTCCAGAAAGAGGAGGGAAAGCCAAACTTAATATTTCTAATTACTAAGGAAAATCTTCCACTCTACAACCACCTTAAACTCCTCCCTGGGCTTTACTATTCATCCTAAGGCAAGACTTGGTCCAACTCTCAATTAAATTATTAACAGGAACAACAGAGTCAAAGTTTCCCAACTCAGATGGCTCAAGTTTTTAAACCCATATGAAGGAACATGCTATTAGAAGCACTAATCCCAGATTTTCTTCCTGGGTACCCAGGGTTCTGTAAATATGCTGGGTTGGATTTTTGCCTTGTTCCTCACGAAGGAAGGGCTCCCATGGTGTCTGGGCCAGCTGCGTTCCTAGGTCCCTAGTTCCCAGTGCCCTCTAGTGATAACACCTTGCCAAGGAGTGCCAGCTCCCCAGCAAGAGGGAAGACTGCAGGGACCTGGGCCCTCTACATGACGTTGTTCAAGACCTTACTCTGTGAAAATCTGCACCAGGAAAAGAAATTAAAACTGCCTTCTTGCAATCTCTTACCTGCCTGCTAGCCCCTTCGTTTTCTTAATGCCAGGGTCACCCTGCTGAAGCAGTGACTTCCAGGGACCTGTGTGGGGCATGACAATAACCCACAGCCTCGTGCTGCTGCCTGTCTGCAAGGGCACTCCTCCTATCGGTAGAGGAGCTTAAATGAGGGAGACTGTTCTGGAAAAAAGAACTGTGCAAGACCCAAATTCCAAAAATGTTAGTTGTAGTAGTTGTAGCAGATGACAGCTTGTTTGCTTGGTTTAGAGACTAAGTTGCGAACTCCAGGAAAAAAAAGTGCATGGCTGGGCCACACTTCTCTAATTGGAAGTGGTGTGGGAGAATGGCTGCCCATCTGCCGTTTCAGTTGTTGTTGTTCCCCTGGCCATTGGAAGGCTCTGGAGAGAGGGAAAGGCACCCAGAGCACACTCCGCAGAGCATGGAAGAGTGGGGAAGAGGAGGAGTAACAGAGCAAGCTGTTTGGAGAAGGCCCTCCTGGGGACTTGGTGGTGACCAGCAGGTTTGTGCACACCAGGGAGTCTGTGGAAGTTGCTGGGAGAGGAACCAAGACTCAAGGAATGCATTCATCCTGCAAAGATTGTTTCATCTCATCCAGCAATTCCTCTAATTACTTTAAGCTTAATACACTGTACTGATAATTTCTGTTTTACAAATGCGAGGTTTTTAGTGCCTTTTGATGCAAGGCCATTCCACCTCAAGGTTCTGCCTACTTCAGATTTCTGCCACAGGTGGCCAAAAAACAGGCTCTGACACAAAAGTCACCCTGGCTCCATACAGGTTTTCCATTGGTTCAGATTGCTGTAACTTCACCCAACATCTATGGGTAATCATCATGTATAAAAGTTAACTTTATAATAGGGTTGGCAGTTAAGTTAAACTTATAGAATCACCTTACCTATTTATCTGATAGGGTTAGGATAATAGGCTCTGACTGAGCTCCACTGTGCCAGCCACTGTACACAGAAGAGGAGGGATTTTCTTGTACTGCAAAGCTCTCACCATCTGAGAAGTGAAATAGTCTTATCCACATAGTTACCAAGAACCCAAAACCATAATTATGCAACAGCTCAGAGCTAAGCTCAGACCTCTCCAGCTCTTCAGACTGCCTTTACGCACACTGTCCTATCTCTCTCCATTTTAGCAACAGCAAAACCCTCTATAATGTAGCTCAATGACTTGCCATAATCCCAGAAGGGGAGCAACAGCTTCTGTCAAACAGTAACCAAACCACAAGCAAAAAATGCTAACGTGCTGACCCCACCCAAAGCAGTACTAAGCCCAAAGTGAACAAGCATGACAGTTCTTCAGCCAGCCTTGGAGAGGTGCCGTGGGTGTGCTCTGAGGCTCGCAGAGGTGCTCCCAGGCACAATACAGCCATGCTCTGCCCCAGCATGGCACCTTATGCCCTCCTCTCTGGGTCACCCACAGTCACAGCCCTGGCAAGGCAGCAGCCTTCCTTGGCACAGCAGGGTCCCAAGCAAGAGGCAGCCCCGAAAGCCAGAGTTTAGTGGAAGGGCATTAACACTAATTGAATGTGAACAGCCACAGCCATGCATCACTTTGCATTTTCTCATGTTAAAATGCAACAGCCATTTGTTAGAACACCCCTAATGTGCTCAAAACCCTTCCCAGAGACAGCTGACTTCTTCTAAGTGCAACAACCCCAAGCTGCATAGTGCAGACTTGAGATGCTGCTCTGCAGACCCCCCTGCCCACTGCTGACTGCAGGCATCTATCCCTGTCACCCAGTACAGCCTCA